>JACEIK010001937.1:48543-95918 GCA_018107945.1 Datura stramonium
GGGGGGTGGGGGTGATCATGACAAGAAGCATAAAGATAAATAGGCAAATGAAGAGTTATTGACACTAAATCTCAAACTGAAGTTTAATATAATAATATTGCATTCTTTGATACAACAACATTTATAACTACAGGGATCCAATTGAATGACCAAATTGAGGCAAGTACTGACACTTGAGCTATTTGTGTGATACTCCTTTCATTTATGAACTTCTCTATCTTCATCTTCTTTTCTTGGTGCGTAAAAATGATAAAGATATACCTTATTAATATAATTCATATAAAATATTTTGTCAAATTACAAAAAAGTGTGAAGTCACACTAAAAATGTACTATTAAGAGGTTAAGTCTATTAAAATTTGTATAACTAGACGCACAATCAATAATAACTGTGGAGAGTAGAAAATATGTGCTGGAAAAGAAAATTAACATTTTTACGGATGATTTGAGTATTGGTATTACATTTGCTTTATTTCAATGAAATTTATATTCCTATATTTTAAAATTTATATTTAATTTATTTGAATGAAATTAATACATCATCCTTTTTAAAATATCTTTGCAGACGAAGGTCATCTAGATATGTATACATTAAGCTACATTATATGGGACGATGGCTATTTGTGCCAAAGATGAATTATGTCGGTGGAAAAATCTATTACTATGACTACTGTAAGGGAGACGAAAACTCTATTATTCGGATGAGACAATGTATGAAAAGGTTAAAAGTTGATGATAGAAAAGTAAAATTCTGGTTTAAGTTTGGACCTCATTTTGAGACTAGTATAAGACTCTTAACAACTGATTCTTACATATATAACCTTGTTTATGAAATACCGGAGAGTAGAGAGGTGGACATATTTGTTGAGCACACAAATGAGGAACAATGGGGCTATGATGTGATATGATGTGATTGATTGTGAGGGACAACTACAAAGTGAAGAAGGCCTAATAGATGTGAATGTTATAGATGGTACTAGTGATAGTGATGCTACAAGTGAAGATTGTCAGCCATTTCATGACTCTGACTATCCCGTGGAAGAAGATGACGTGATTTTAGATCAAATAAATAAATTTATTTTTGAGTCAGTTGCTATCAAAGGAAAAAATAAAGATAATCAGGTTTGTGAAACTAAGAAAAACATGCATTTTGGGATTTTAGCAGATATTCTTCCAAACTTTCCTAATGACAATCTAGAAGATGATTGTGTTGCATCAAACGAGGAATTAATGAGTTTGAATGGGGACTCTGATGATGATAACCCGAAAATATCCATTGTTTTAAATCCAAGCAAGGATTTGGAGGATTCAAAATTTGAATTTGTGATTGATATGATTTTCAGTAATAGTAAAGAGTTTAAATGGCCAGTTGAAGTACATGCTGTGATGCAGAAAAAAGATATTAAGTTTAAAAGGAACGAAACTAGGAGGTCAAGAGCAATTTGTAAGGTATCAAGTTGCAAATGGTTCATATTTGCATCAAAGGAAAATCAAGATGAACCTTTCAACATCAAGACAATAGGTCCTAATCATTCATGTGGCGACCAAAGAGACAACAAGACGATTGACTAGGGATTTTTGACTAAGAATTACAGAGAAGAGTTTAAAATTAATCCTAATTGGGGTGTGAAAGAATTTCAAGCTCATGTGATGAGAACTCACAAGTGTATAATACGTAGACATCAATCTTACAGGACAAAAAAAAGCAACGGACTCAATCACTGGGACTAAAGAAGAATAATTTAACATGTTGTGGGATTATTGTGCTGAACTACGAAGAAGTAATCCAGGAACTACATGTATCTTGAAGTTGGATGATAATTCAAAAACAGTCAAAGGCAAGAGAAGGTTTTTAAGGTTCTACGTGTGTTACGCAGCTTGTAAACAAGGTTTTTTAGTAGGATGTAGACCTATTATAGGGGTTGATGGATGCCATTTGAAAGGACATCAAAAGGGTGGACAACTCTTGATAGCATTAGGTATTGATGGAAATAACATGTATCCTATTGCATTTGCTGTAGTGGAAGGTGAATCGAAAGAAACATGGAGTTGGTTTCTCACTCTTCTTGATGAAGACCTAGGAATCTCACAAAATTCTTCTGTATGGAATTTTATCTCTGATAAGCAAAAAGTCTACTTCCTACATTTGATGAAGTAATTCCAAATGTGGCACACAGATTTTGTGTGAGGCACCTACACAACAACTTCAAGAGTGAAGGTTTTGGAGGGCAAATATTGAAGGAAGTCTTATGAAAAGCTGCAAGGGCAACCATTGAACCTGAATTCTCCAAGTACATGGAAGAAATGACAAAGTTGGATTCAGAAGCCTCAAAATGGTTCATTAATAAGCCTCCTATTCATTGGTTAAGGACATTTTTTTCTTCTTTCACAAAATGTGATGTGCTATTAAATAATTTGTGTGAGTCATTTAACAGTGTACTGTTGGTTGCAAGAGACAAACACATTTTGACAATGCTTGAGTCAATAAGAATGTACATGATGTCAAGATTGCCGAAGAATAGAGATAACATGATAATATAATCTGTCCAAAGATCTTGTTGAAGTTAGAGAAAAACAAAGCCAAGGCTGCTGAATGTATTGCCACTAAATCTGACCAATTCCACTATCAAATTGAGGACATCTATCTTAGACTATTCTCTGTTGATCTTAAGAAGATGACATGTTCTTGTAGGAGATGGGACTTAACTGGAATACCTTGTCATCACGCCATTGCAGCTATTTTGGTTAAAAAGGATGAATCAGAAATATATGTTCATAATTGCTACACAGTTGAACAGTATATGAAGAGTTATGAACCCTGTATCTTGCCAATTAATAGTTCTGAATAGTGGCCTAAGACAGGATTAGAACCACCACTTCCACCTGGATACAAAACTCAACCAGGTAGATTGAAAATGCTTCGAAAGAGAGGAGCTGATGAGACAGTTTCAAAAATATCAAAGCCCAAAAAGAATACCTTATTGAAAGCATACAGAAAAGGCCAAAAGAAGAATTGTGGCGCATGTGGAAAAACAGGACATAATAGAAGAAGATTTCCTATTCTTACGCAAAGCCACCCAGAAGAAGTTCAACAACAACCTAGAAAAGACGACCCTTCTGGTGGACCAAGTAATGTAACAGAAGTAAGTACTCAAAAAATATTTGATTAAAAAATTAACCCTTATTTGGGTTCTTGTTCAATTTAATATCTACATATTTCATTTTGTTATAGGTTTCAAGTATTATTAGTGAGAGTGGAGCATCAATGAAATCTAGTTCCTCATTTGTGAGCTCACAAATTGTAATTCATTTTCTTATCTTTTATTTGTATCATCAATATTGAAACTTACCAGCAACCTTATGTTTTAAGATGCACATTGCAGATCAAACAACTTAACCAAAAAATAACACATTCTAAAGAGAAATTGATGAGTTTTGCATTCATTTCAGCACAAAGTAATGGGCATTCTAGGGAGGATACAAGATCATTTCTCATCCAAAGAGGAGGAAGACAATATATCCCACCATCAAGGTTAAGAGAGAAACTTTCACAAACCAGCAAGAGAGGAGTAAAGGGTCCATATGCTAACAACAACACCGTTGGCTCACATAAATAAAGAAATCAAGAAAATGATCACAACCGGGATTGTGTTTTTACATCAATTTCCTTTATAATGAATTTAAAGTTAGTTATGCTTTTGAAGATAGATAAATATTCTTTTTTTTTCTTTTCATATGACAAACATTTTATGCTTTTAGGTTCATTATTTACACTTATTTCATAAATTATCATTATTCAGAAAGGATTCCTCATGCTCATGATAACTAAGAATTGATTTTTCTTACAAGTTTTTCAATGTAAACTTTTTATCTTTGATAAAAAATTTATTCGGTAGTTAATTCACATAATTTGTTGATAGAAAACAAATGAAGGGATAGATGTGTAGAAGATGTATTTGAGCTCCAAATAGAAAAACACAAGCAAGACTCATCCATGAATGTTAACTATAGAAATTATCCACAACTATCTTAGCCATGAAATATTATCTCAAGTGCACTATATTGCAGGAAATAAAAAAGCTTACTCACAATTTAATAACCCTTGAGTCAGCTAGTATAAGTGCAAATCGAGTGACTACTAAAAAGTAAATCCTAAACTGATTCTATTTACACTTTTTAAGAACAAAACATGCCACGTTTGCATATACAAACCAATATGCGATAAAAAAAATTAGGAAACACACATTTTTTTTAATTGTTCAAGGAAAATATATACATAAAAATTGCACAGAACTGAAAGATAATAGGATCTTGTAAATTAGATATGTGATTCAAATAATCTTCTATATATAATAAAGCATTAGTGACCATGTCGTTCAGATATACTGCCTATTTGAGCTTTATACACACTTCTAAGTCTTGAGACACATAAAAAAATTCTAATTATAGAATGATGAACCAACATATGAACTTAAAATAAAAAACGGTCTTTATTATGATGAAATCAAATGAATTGTCTGTGATCAACCACTGGCAGCATTCAACACTGTGGCGGAAGCATTAAAAAAAAGAAAAAAAGAGAATGGATGGTATTGGCATAGCATGGAAGGGTATGAAACCCTTAGTAGTACTCCCTCGGTAAGATTGATAAAAGGGCTGTTTGGATTCTTACACTAATGGAGAAATCATTGGCTAATGCAGAGAGAGAGGCAATCACCATTTCAACAAAAATCCTGGGATTTTTCTTTGTTTATCTTTCCATATGTTATTGAGAGAAGTTAACAGAAAATTCCCCGTAAATCATATAGTACCCTCAAGCTTGAAACACATTTTCCTTTGCGTTAGCCGACGTAGACATCTTAAATATTTAAGAAAGTAGTCAAATGACAATTTTATCTCTTTTAATGAAAGGCAAAAAGTTCAATCTACAATTTTAAGGACCTTCATGCTTTTAATATAGTATATAGATAAAAGGGTTGGAATTCTTACAGAAATGGAGAAATCATTGGCTGAATGCAGAGAGAAGCAACCACCCTTTGAATGAAATATCCTCAACTCTCTGTACCCTCATTCTTTTCCTTTTGAGATTTTTGCTTCTCTTCATTATACCAAACACACCTTAAATATTAAGAAAAAATCCAAGCTGAGCAAACAAATTGAGACTCAAATCTGTGTTAAGCTCGGGCAAAAAGAGAGTCCAACCACGCCATGACAACAAAAACCACTAGAATATCTGGGAGCATGCCATGCCAAGATATGAGTCAGATAACCACGAATGCCCAATTAATCAGCTCAGAAGGGTATAAAATTGACAAAAATCATCACTCTCTTTCAAGCCGTCAATTATAATCACCATCCTACATAAGTAGTCGCCATTATCAGATGAACCCTTAATAATATTTTCCCAATACATATAGAGAAAGTGAGGTTCAGATCTGTGTTAAGCTTAGGCAACAAGAGAGTCCATCAACGCCATGGCTCCAAAAAACCACCAGAAAATCTGGTGGCATGCCGCCAAGATACGGGTTGGATAATCTCAAATGCCTGATTAACCAGCTAAGAAGGAAATTAAAAATTGACAAAAAATCATCATTGTCTCTTTCAAGCCACCAATTATACGCAGCACCACAGCGTCCACCAATCCCACCAGCAGCACTGAATGCTCTGGCAGAAGCATTAGAGAAAAGAGAATGCATTGTATGAGCATAGTGTGGAAGGGTATAAAAAGTATTTCAAATGATATATATATGAGAAACCATCCAAACAAACTATTAATATTACTCCCTCCATTACAATTTATAAAAGGGTTGTTGGGGTTCTTAAACAAATTGAGAAATCATTGGCTAATTTAGAGAGAGGCAACCACATTTCCAATGAAAAATTCCTAAACTCTCTATAGCCTCATTCTTTCCCTGCTTGATTTTGCTTTGTTCATTTCCCTAAACTGACAAAGAAAGTGAGGCTCATATCTGTATAAAGCTCAGGCAAAAAGAGATCCCAACAACGTCATGGCTGCAAAAACTACCAGAAAATCTGGGATGGAGCATGCCCTTACAAGATACGTGTCAGATAACCTCAAATGCTCAATGGATCAGCTCAGAAGGGAATAAAATTGGCAAAAATCATCATCGCCTCTTTAAAGCCACCGATTATACTCACCAGTGCAGCTTCCACCAGCTCCACCGACGACATTCAATGCTACAGAAGCATTGAAAAATGAAGAAAAAAAGAGTTGAAGGCCATAGAAACCATTTGAAACAAGATGTTTCGGATTGAAGGCCACGACGGGATTAACCACATTTTATATGTTTTGGATCTATTTACATACTTTTGAAGGACGTTTAAACGTTCATTTTTAAAATTATGGGGGAAAACATAACAACAATACAAACAAGCTGTTAATAATATACTCCCTTTGTTTAAAATTGATAAAAGGGTTGTTGGGATTCTTAAAGTAATTGAGAAATCATCGGCTGAATGCAGAGAGAGGCAACCACCCTTTCGATGAAATATTAATCAACTCACTGAGCCTTATTCTTTTCCTTCTGAGTTTTTTGCTTCTTAACTCGCTGTGGAAATATTATTCATGAAGGAGTTTTGAGATTCAAAATCAACCATAAAAAGAATATATCAACCAACATTGCATCTTACAACATAATAGATACATTAATGATAGTATCATCAAAACATTAAAAAAAGATTCATGTTTTTTTTTTCATAAATGACAACAAAAGTAGAGAAATCAATCCACATATGAAAAGATCGGTAAGAGAGAGAGCACTTACAAAGAAATACTAACTTCACAAGAGCAATTATGTCAAAGTGTGTATCTTGAATTCTACATCGTATACTTAGATGGACAAATAAGTTGTGCAAAGTTGCATCTTTATTTCGTATTCTAAAAGCTGAAAAAGACAAACATTGATACTTGAATTTCTTTCCAATTTAGAATTCTCCGTCCCATTACCTTATACAATCGACCTATCTCTCTTAGTGTATAGGAGAAGGATTTAGAGAAATGTCCTAATTTCACTCCATGCAACTCATATTTCATAAAAAAATTAACTAATCTACATAGAGAATCACAAATTGAAGAAGCATCGGGAGAGAGATGCAAGAAATTAAAGGATTGAAGCTCGATGTAGCCTGTAGCGAAAGATCGAAAGTGAACGAAAAATTCATAGAAACTCTAGCTTAAATCTAGAAAAACCTAAGAGAGATAGCTAAAAATTATCAAATCGAAGTAAAATACACTCAAAAATGAGATTTTTCATAAAATTCCTCCATGAATTTGATCAAGTTTCACACAAAAATTGTTTGGATGTCAAAGGAGAAGTTTAATTGTGAACTTTCTGGAAACAGAAGAGAGAGAGAGAGAGACACTGTACCTGAAAGAGTGAAAAGGAAGTGTAGTGAATGTTCCTTCTTGCCACGTATATCAAATGTGCTGAAACTAAAACTATTGTACAGGAAATAGTACATTAGGTACAACCACATGCGGATATAACACTTATAACTTAATAATTAATGTTAGTTAATACTTGAAGTACCCTTATTAACAATTAACAGTCCGTTTAGTTAGATGGGCTCCGTCTGTTATTGGATTCAAATAACCCACATTGTTTAATTGAAGGTTAAATATGTTTACTTGGATAACACAGGGATGAAAAGTGCAATATAGCAATAACTCAAGGA
Organism: Datura stramonium; assembly: GCA_018107945.1. Lineage (NCBI taxonomy): Eukaryota > Viridiplantae > Streptophyta > Magnoliopsida > Solanales > Solanaceae > Datura > Datura stramonium. Next base: position 56,238 of record JACEIK010001937.1, read on the forward strand.
CTAAAAATGCTATTTTCCCTAGAAAGATGAAGTGAGAACAACAACAGTTTTGATATTTCACTAAGATCATGCTAATATGTGCTATACACTTTTGAAATAAGAATTGAATATTTTAGCCAAATAACATAAAAATCAGAATCTTTTCTTTTAATCCAAGACTATTTATTTTACCTAATTTTAGAAGGTTCATTATGTATTTGTGTCTTTCTTATTTGAGCTATTGATTATTTTTCAGAAAATAAATTTTTTTTTCATCCTTATTTTGTAACGTGGTTATATCACTTTTTTGAACTTAAGTTTTTTTATTTCTACTTGATAAAAATAATATTTATACAAGCACAATATTTAAATAAAAAAATACATGTTAATTGGTATGATCTTAAAATTCTCATGTAAATAAAATTTTGTGAAAAAAATTTAATAAATAAAAATAATTTTCAAATTATTTTAATGATATAAAATTGATAAAACGTTATTATGATGGAGTGTTGGTCCAAGTTAAAGTGTATCATGTTAGATTTTAAAACTAAATCACATTAGTTTATCATGGTTAGATCATATATTAATGAGAAAATCTATATTTTATTAACCGTGATTTAGTGATCAAAGAATATATGAAAAATAGATTTCACATATTCATTAGTTTGATGTAAATATTGAATGCAAATAATTTCAATCAGAACCTGTTACACCCCGTAAGTTCTAACGTTTAGTCGGCCTATTCATACGTTGGTTGAGAGTTTTACAGTGCCATATGTACGAGGAAAGGGATCGGTGAAAGGCCGAACGAGTGCAAAGTCGGGATTTCACGGGAGGAGGCCGAACCAAATTGTCAGAGGGGCAAAGTGGCAGGGAGAAGCCCCCTCCGCGTTACCTAACGTGGCACACCCGTAAATTGATGCGTTGAGGTCCGTGCCACGTTGCTTTGTCCGCCTCCTCAAGTATATATAGGCCTCAACCTTAGATTTCATGTTATTTTCTCATATAAACTCGGCCAACAGAGTTAGAAGTGAAGAGGAATTATAATTTTCATCCGATTACGTCGCTAAACGCCGTTCAAATCTTAATTAACTTCGAGTATCGAAGTATAAGGCCGCAGGGAGTATTTCTACGGATTTAGTTTCGTGAAATTCGCCCGGCGAATCGTCGTCCCGCCGAGCCAAAGTTGTTGAAATTTCTCCAAACTAGTGTCAATACGATCACAGGATTAAAGTAAGCATTTCTCCCTTCTAGACTTTCGAGAAATAACGAGGTTTCAACCGTGTTCCGTAAAGTTGGAATATAGTTAATATTTATATATAAAGTTTTATATAGAAGTTTTCCTTTTTACCAAATTTAGTGTTAAACTAGTCCTATATTTCCAAGAATACTGACTTCGGGCGTGGGAAGAGATGTTGAATACGAATTGGAAATTATCAGCTAATCAGAAACCGGCACCGAGGTATGTTAAGGAAGCTTCCTTGACAAGTTATTTTATAGCATTATAACTTACTCAAATTCCAAGAAGAGAATTAGAGGCACGTAATCATGAATAGTTGCTTTCGTATTAGCCGAGACTCAGTGGCCTCACGCCGTGTTGGGATTGACGTCTATATAACCCTCCGTGACCCACCCTGTGGTTACTAGTTGTGTCGACGCCGCCTAGGGCAGATGACGCTTCAAAGGATGATGCCATCCATGATGGAAGAAGATGAGGTCCTGTGTTCCTACAGAGTCTGTTCCCATGGACTGACTTTATACATACGTCGTATCGGCACCACACTCTGACGGTTTGGTGCCTGGGTGACATCGGGAGTCCAACGGGACTCGTATACAAACGGTATCTCAGGAGTCGAAAGGAGTCTCATTGTAGACCTGTGGACCGGGCAGGACGGCTATAGCTACCGCATGACCCGTTATGACCTTAATAGGGGTATATAGATTGGACGTACCACCAGGATTATGTAAATCAGGTGGGTTTTTCTATGCTGGTTGTACCTTCCGTCTTATGGGGCTAGGTAAGGTTCTTTTTGTTTGCTTTAGTTACTGGTAGCTATGATAGTAGAAACCCAACTATTCAGGTATGAATTATGTCCCCTTTCTTTCATTCATTTCACTTTATCTTACTACCAGTCATATACAATTATCGCCTAACATATTCAGTACCTATTGTACCGACGCCTCTTTTGGGGTAAGAATACTTGCCTCCTGATGTGTATGGATAGATGAGGAGCAGCCCAGAAGCTTCACTCGCATCGCTGCAGGCTGGGGCGAGTCTTTCTTCCGGAGCCCCAGATAGAAGGTTGACCTTTGACTGTACATGAGGGCAGGTCGGGCCCTGTCCTCACCATCATATTACCCTATAGTTTGTGTGACTGTGTTTATTTCCCGTGGTTAGCTATTATTGGCCGGTAGGGGCCTATATGTGGTCTTTGGCTTTATGTGTTGGCCAGGGGGCCTTGTTCAACTGGATAGATTAGTGGCCTTTTCGGCCATAGTTTGTAGTTTCTGGATTTACTACAGTTATAACTATACATCATGGGTGGTCTTGTCGCCCGCATAGGATTTCCCGTTACTGCTTTTTCTAGTTAGCTGCTTTCCTTCACAAGTAGCTATAAGGCGCAAGGCTCTGAGGTCGTGGTTTACGCCAAGATATAGCCCGTTGATTCCTTGATTTAAGAGTTAGTGTCAACTCCTGCACCAGAAGTGTCAGACTCAGTCAGTTCAGATCCTAGTAGGGCACTGTGCCACTATGCCACCCAAGGTGGGGCATGACAAACTTGGAATGAGTTGCGTCCGAGTCCTAGGGAGTCCGCAAGCCGTGCAAAGTAGAGTCTGGTCTATGGATGTGTTGTGCACCACATACTATAGGTAGGAGGCCACGAGGGCATGATAGGATGGTTACTCTTCTTCTTATCCAGCCGTGCTATAGAGTTGTACGGTATAGGGATGAATCCCTAACATCCTATGTTTCATCCATGCAGAAATGGCAGCACTCCGCGAGCACCCTACTACTCGTAGGAGATTGGATGTAGCAAACAGAGAGGGAACTAGCAAAGGGCTCAGCCAGAGCTAGCTCGCTCTGAGGGCGACAGGGAGGTTTCACTCCTGGTCTCCAGCACTCCTCACCACATCGTAGAGCCGCTCCGAGCGTGGGCTGGTGACGGCACCGCTCCACAAGGCTTCATGCTGGGACGACTGATCGTAGCTAGGAGTGATGTTGTTATGTTATCTTAGATGATGGTCGCACAGCGCCAGCTCGCAGTACCGCAGTTGCAGTAATTCCCAGGTGGGCCTGATAGTAGAGGGTCCGAGAGTTCCTTGCACCGAGTCCCCCACACCACAGGATAGACGGACGAGGACCTCGTGGATTTTCTAGACCACCAGTCTGAAATTTTTAGGGTAATGCACGCCACCCTCGCAGAACTGTTGTAGTTAGTGGTATTTTGGTTGCAGGACATTGCGGTACTATGGTACGAGGAGTTGAAAGGTCCTGAAGGTAGATGTTCCCCTCCGACTTGGGCCTGGGCTTTCTCCGAGGCCTTTTTAGACCATTATCTTCCACGGAGATCCGCAAAGCCAAAGTGGAATGTAATTTGCATTTGGCAGGGTTCATGAATGTCTGAGAATGTTAAGGAGGTTTGATTCCTTGGCCCGTTATATGCACTGGCCTTTGTAGATACTATGCTATCCAGGGTGCACCGGTTTATCATGGCGCTTCAATCAATATGTGGAGACTCCGTATCACAACTACCTTGCGAGAGGACATGGATATTGTTTCCAATGTGAATTAGCCCAACATATTGAGGATCCAACAGCGGCAACGAGGTATGAGAGGGCAAGTCAGGAGCAGCTTAACAGGAATAGACCTCGGTGACATGCGTGACAAAGTCCTGTGGTGGACCCGCACTCACGCACATCGTACACTCCACCTAGACCCCACTTCCACAACAAAGAATGTGGGAGTGTGTTTGGTCAAGTCAGGGACAAACCAGGCTCAAAGCAAGAGTTCACGGTCAGCAGGATCACAACAATTGTATGGGGCCAGAGAAGCAGATTTACTGTACCACTCTTGCCCTATTTGTAGCCGATCATTTCATGGTGTATGGTTTCAAGCCAGCAAGAATGGACAAGAGGCTATCACAGGATTGTCCTATTAAGGTTAGAGTGATCGTAACTGGTAGGATAGATCTTCAGTAGGGTCACGCGGCCTAGTACCAGCAGGGCAAGGACCCTTAGCCTCAGGCCAGCAGAGGCCAAGGTAGGTGCCTGGCTCGCCTGTGCACTGTCCACAGTATGGAGCATTTTTACTGCAGCTTACAGAGTCGAGCTACCGCTGGATGTTGTGATTGGTGCTGGACATTGCCTTCATTCTGTATATGCTTTGATACACCCAGGTCCACTTTGTGCTATGTTACCCCATTAGTGGCTCTGGCTTTGGTATTATGGAATTTCTTCTGCAACTCTTTTCTCGTCTATTCCTACCGGTGATTCCAATAGGCTAAAAAGGGATGATCAGGCAAAAGGAAGAGGAGGTCATTAGTCGCCATACTTTAGAATATTTGCAAGATTAGAGATGGTTGATTTTGATGCAATTATGGGTATGGATTGGCCAAATTCATGTTATGCCAATGTAGAATGTTGGGACTAGACATTGTCCATTCCACCTTCTGGTGGGAGGAAGTGTGGGGAGTGAAAGTGAAAGTAACTACACCAGTAGTTATTTCCGCTATCAGCAAGAAAATTGATAGCAAAGGGATGCATTTATCATATTGTCAAAGTTCACGATGTTCAAGCATCTCCAACCCTTCAGTCCATTCCAAGAGGGTCACTTAAATTTTTGTATCTATTTCCAGATGAGCTACCCGGAAATTCCCCGTAACGGAAATTGAGTTTGCAATTGATTTAGTACCGTGCATTGTAGTCCATATGTATTCGCATCGATGGCTCCTCAGAGCCTGAATGAAGTGAAGGAACAGTTGGAAAAAGATTTGCTTGATAGTGGTTTCATCAAACAAGTGACTTCCTGGGGAGCACTACTCCTATTTAGAGAAAAGAAGATGTCTTCCAGATGGTGTATATATTATCGATAGCCGAATAAAGCCACTATCAAGAATAAGTACCGCTTCCTAATAGATGATTTGTTTGATCAAGCATGTGGGGAGAAGAGTTTTCCAAAATTGACTTAATAAGGACGTACCATCAGTCCGGTTCGTGAGAAGGATATTCCAAAATCACTGCACTGTGTATGGCCATTTTGAGTTCCTAGTTATGTCTTTTGGATTGACGAATGCTCCGACGGTGTTCATGGACTTGATGAACAACATCTTCAGACGATTCGACCTATTTGTGGTAGTATTTATTGATGATATTCCCATATTTTTTCTCAGAGGCAGATCACCAGATCACCTACTAATAGTACCTGCATCTCAAGAATCGCCAAATGTATGCGAAGTTTTCTAAATGTGAATTCTGGTCTGAATTCAAGAGGGCCTTTTTTGGGACACATGTGTCAAATGTCGGCATTCAGGTGGACTCGCAGAAAATTGAAGCAGTAAAGATGTGGCCTAGACCTACCACCCCAACCGAGGTACGTAGTTTCCTGGATTAGCTGGGTATTACGGAAGGTTCGTGGAAGGATTTTCTACCTAGCAAGACCTTGACCAGTTAATTCAAAGCAGTCAAATTTCATCGACTGGCATGTGAACAGAGTTTTCGTGAATTGAAAAACAGATTGGACTCGAAATCGATATTAGCCTTGTCCAGTGATCCGAGGGTTATGTGGCATATTGCGATGCTTCAGCGTCGGGGTTGGGATGTGTTCGATGCAACATGGTGGAGTAATTGCTAACGCTTCCGTACAAAATAGAAGCATGAAAAGAACTACCGCACCCATGATCTGAATTAGCCGCGGTGATTTATGTTGAAAATATGGAGGCACTATTTGTATGAGGTATGTGAGATATTTTTACTCGATCATGCAAGAGCCTCCAGTATATTTTCAATACGTAAAAGAATTAAACTGACAGCGCCACTGCTTAGGTCATTAAGAAAACTATGATGTGAATATTTTGTATCACCTAGGAAAAGCCAATGTTGTAACAGATGCTTTAAGTCGCAAGTCTATGGGGAGTTTATCACACTTGAAGCTCAGGACAATGGAAAATTTGGTCCAAGAATCAGGAAAACAGTTAGCCAGTTTGATCGTCCCAGATAGTAAAATAATGAGACAAGGGAGCAGCTATTCGAATACGACGTATCGTCATTAGTTTTGGAAGGAAAGAACCGTAGTATGAAGACCCCAACCTAGTTCATCTCAGAGATAAGGTTCAGTTAGGGAGTTACATATTTACAGGTAATCGAAGACGGAGTTTTGAGATATGCGATCGCCTCTGTGTTCTGGCACGCAGCAAGACTTCACCAGCCAATTTATGAGCCAGGTACATTATTCCTCGTTACTCTCTTCATCCTGGCTTCATAACAAAGATACTCGCGATATAAAGAGATTTACCGGTGGTCGGGGATGAAAAAGGAGATAACATAATTTGGTAGCTCAATGTCCTAATTTCCAACAGGTGAAAGCCGAACATTAGAAACCTCGTGGATCGACACAAGAAATATACCCTATATGAAATGGAGGTGGATTAATATGGACTTTATAGACAAAAAGGTTACCTCATACCAAAGCAAGTAAAATTTTGATCTTTATCCTCGGGTCATCATTGATAGGTTGACGAAAGTCACTACTTTCTGCTAGTCAGGCTACTTTCTCAACTGAGGACTATGCTGAATTGTATATCGGAGAAATAGTCGATTACATGGTGTCCCAAAATCTATCATTTTTGTGTGGAGCACAATTTTTACAATGTAGATTCTAGCAAGCTCTTCCAGAGGTTCGGGAACCCAGGTTAACTTAAGTACAGCATTCCACCCTCAAACAAATGGGCAGGCCGAATGTACAATCTAGACGCTCGAGGATATTCCACGGGTGTGTGTGCTAGATTTCTGTGGTAGCTGGGATGAACACTTACCGCTCATTGAGTTTCACTACAATAACAATTACCATTCAACACCAAATGGTGCCTGCATTTAACGGACGAAATGTAAAACCCCAGCTGGTTTGTTCGAATTGGGAGATTCAGGGTTAATTGGGCCAGATATAATTCATCAATCAGAAGAGAAAGTGAAGCTTATTAGAGAACGCCTACTAACAAACGTAGGCTCCAGTAAATCTTACGATATGCGGCGTAGAAACCTCGAGTTCAAAGGTAGGTGACTGGGTATTTTGAAAGTCTCACGTGAAGTATGTGATGAGGTTTTGGAAAAAAGGGTAAGCTCATCCCGAGATTTATTGGGCTATATCAAATACTCCGAGAATAGGTGAGGTGGCATACAAGCTAGATTTTCCTTCGCAGTTAGACTCGCTCATCCGGGTTTTCTATGTGTCGATGCTACGAAAGTGCATAGGGATCCGTCTCGAGTCGTGCCATTTGAGGACGCAAGCAGGTTACTGAGGAATTTAGCCTATGAAGGGGTTCCAGTAGCTATACTTAGTGTGCTCCGCAAAAGTTAAGGACTAAGGATGTTGCCTCTTTTAAAATATTGGGGAGGAACAAGAACAAAGAGGAAATTTTGGGAAACTGAGGACGATATGAAATCTAGATATCCCATTTGTTCCAGACTTATCTGGCCGAGCGCTTAAGGTAAATTCCTTTAGTATTTCAGTTATGTCTTTATGATTTGTGTGTTGTGTGCAACCCGATTGACTCCGATCTTGGCTGTGAAAATTGTGATAGAATTGTGTGAAGTATAACCGTGGCCGGATTTTTTCTTACGTTTAGGATATTCTGATAGTCCATATTACAGGGGAGACTCGCCTAAAATTTTTCCAGAATAAGTAATTGCAAGGTTAAGGTTCCTACAGAAGTTAACATTCGAGGTCAAATGTTCTTAAGGGGGATGTTACACCTGTAAGTTTCTAATATTTAGTCGGCCTATTCGTACATTGGTTGAGAGTTTTAGAGTGTCATACGTACGAGGAAAGGGCCCAGGGAAAGGCCGAACGAGTGCAAAGTCGGGATTTCACAAGAGGAGGCCGAACCTAGTTGCCAGAGGGGCAAAGTGGCACCTGAGCAAGCCTCCGCGTTACCCAACATGGCACGCCCGCAGCTCTGGGCAAGCGAGGTCCGTGCCACGTTGCCCTGTCCGCCGCCTTAAGTACATATAGGTCTCACCCTTAGATTTCATGTTATTTTCTCAAATAAACTCGGCCAGCAGAGTTAGGAAGCGAAGGGGAATTTAATTTTAATCCGATTACGCCGCTAAACGCCCGTTCCAAATCCAAATTAACTGTGCATCAAAGCATAAGGTCACAGGGAGCATTTTTATGGAGTTAGTTTCACACCCGCCCGGTGAATCATCATCTCACCGAGCCAAGTTGTTGAAACTGCTCCAAACTAGTGTCAATACGATCACGCTTAAAGTAAGCATTTCTCCCTTCTAGACTTCGATAAATAACGAGGTTTCGACCGTGTTCCGTAGTTGGAATATAGTTAATATTTATATATAAAGTTTTCCTTTCGTACGAATTTAGTGTTAAAACTAGTCCTATCTTCTAATAACATGATTTCAGCTGGGAAGAGCATGAATATGAATTAGAACCCACGCTAGTCCGAAACCTGACAATCTTTTTGTGTGTGTTGAACCTAGACACCAAATCAAAGCAAAAAGTGGCAAAAATTGGTCAAGGAAGAGAAAATCAGTGCTGAAGGGAATTAGCCTATCTTGCAGTCCACAGAATCGAGTCTTCTTGCTTGCCTATAGAAAAGGAAATTCTACCGCATAAAGCATTTAAAAATCCCAAGATGGCGAGTACATATTGTGGTCCGCATTCCATGTCTATGGGGTCAGAGATTAGTTGTAATACCTGAAGTGTCAAAGACTAGACTCGGAATTTAAAATAAAAAGTAGTAAAAATCTGAGATTTCTTCTTAAAAAGAGTCATGGTACGGGTTGTTGGTAGGACTAAAGACCCGTTGAAAGTGCCCGTGGTGAGAATCGGCAGAGTAGGTCAGCAACGGGTCTCGTGGGATGATCCGTTGGTTGAAGTAATGAATCATTGGAATGAGTTGTTAGGAGGATGGTCCTTGGGCAAGAAGGATGGCAGGGGAGTCATGGGACGACTCGTTGTTGGTAAATAACGAGTCATTATAAGTGTTCGTTGGGAGTGAATTCCATAAGATGAGCAAGGTTTGCAACGGCTATAAATGACAATTCATTGGGACTAGTAACGACTTGTCCTAACCAGTCGTTGTTGGAGACCTGAGTTGGAATCTAGCAAGGTAACGGGAGGCAGTAAAGGGTCATCATTTGGAGTAAGAACCGTTTATAGAGTCATTTTTCGTGGATCGAGAAGTTAAAAAGTGATAGAAGAAGTAACGGACTCCGATACCATGAGTCATGGTATCAAAGAACGATCCGCTGTACCACCTGCTATCACTGGCAGTGCAGAAATTTCAGACTTTCTCCCATTAAGGATATTTTCGTCATCCCTAGGCCCCAAGGTCCTAAACTACATTATTTTAATCTCAAGCAAAGGTGGTTTAAGGGGGATAAACCTATATTAAGAATTCCCATTCTATGCATGCAACCTAGAGCCTCTTGGTTGATCAAGTATGAGAAATTTCATCTTAGGGCCTAAACTACATCATTTTAATCTAGTTAAAGGGTGGTTTTAAGGAGGATAAACTATTCTAAAAATTCCCATTCTATGCATGCAACCTAGAGCCTTCCTTGAAGATCAAGTGACAGAAATTTCATCAAATTCTCCTAAATTCTTTAGTCTTTCAAGTGGGAGTGTGAATTCAATTTACCCAGGTATGTGAGGTTATGAATGAGAGTTCATTTCACTCTCATGTCCTAAATTCTTCTCAATTCCATGTATTTCAATCCTAGATTCAAGTTTCATGATCTTATGCGATTTATTCTGTTCTTGTGAAATTCTCTATGATCTATCCATGGGTCAATTTCATGTATCAATTATATTTCTTGATCTATGGGAAGATTTTATAACAATTTTGATTATTAATTTATAGTTTTAAATTTTAAATTAAAAATTTTTTATTTTTTATGTTCTTAAATTAAATTTATATGAAGTTCAATTTATGATTCCATTATGATCTTGATCTTCTTAAGCCCTAAATTATGATTTATGATTTGTTATATATTTCTCTCAAGTATCATCACGAATTTAGGAATATCAAATATATACATATTTTACAAGTATGCATGAATTTCATGATTTATGGATTTATGACTCTTGACCAATTTACTTGCCCTTATTTATGGATAATCATGTATTTCAAGTAGAATCCATTATGTTATTATTTATTTAGCCATGAACTTTATGAATGATTTTACAGTTACTATATGAGCCCTAATGTGCATGTTTTTGGGAGCAGTGTATAGTGTAATCCGAGTAGCACGATGTTCAAAGGACTACACTAGTGTCTCGTAACTACGTGCCACCGTAGGCTGTATATATATATCCATGTTAATGGATCCTCGTGATATCACATATTACACGTCCCTTGCCTGGCAGCCTGAACTCTACCTACTTGAGCGAGATAGTTGGGGCATCATGTAAGCTCTATCATGATGGTGTCGGTATGACGAGTCCTCCAATTGCTTTCATAATTTATGCATGGTTATGTTTATTTTACTTGGGCTCAAGTCATTTTTAATGAAGTTTTCTCCTATTATTATGCATTTCAGGACTCGATTTAAGGGAATGTTTTGAAAACCCTTGAGCCTTATGTTTACATTATGATATTTACTTTATGACCATGTTGTCCTACTCTTATGAACTTTTATGTGTTTTAACTATTCGTTTACTTTCACCCCACATACTTAGTACATTTCAAGCACGACCGCATACTCTTATGTTGTATCGTTTCATGATACATGTTCGAGGGATCAGTCCTACTACATAATTAGCCCCCGCTTTCCCTCTCAGACCTGTCCAACCGGTGCCACATTTCTCATCTTTCTTTGAGTGATGTCTCCTGGTATCTATAGTTTGTTATATTATTTAGTTTTTAGACTTTGTCGAGCTAGTTAGGTGTTGTTCCATCACCATCCTTATGTTAAAGGCTTCGCACATCATGTAGGAAATCAGCTTGTCGTTGTTAATCCACCTAGCTTGGATATGTATATTTATGCAGACTTCCGCTTTATGATATTGAGTTTAGATGTTATGTTTATGTCATGGGTCGACTTGAGCCTCTCGGAGTTTTCTATCCCGTGTCTCGATCTCGTCCACGTTCGGATCGTGACAAACTTGGTATCGAGCATTAGATTTTGAAGTGTCCTAAGGTGTCCGAAACCGCATTAAGTAGAGTCTTTATCATAGGTGTATTTGGCCACACTTATGACGAAAAGTGCTACGAGACGCTTAGGAAATGTTCCCTTTTGTTTATGATCTATGTCATGCGATGAAATGTCTCTCTATCCTTCTAACTCGTGCTATACGTGTTTGAAGAATCATGCCTCCTCACCGAATTAAAGGAAGAAGAAACAATAAATAGAAATGGCCATGAGAATGGCACAGAGCGGCACCAACAGTCCCACAACTCATGAGGACTATGTATCCGAGCAAAAGTTTCCCATGCAGAGTCTGGGTGGCAGCCACGCATAAGTTAGCTCAGCCTTGACCACCCGTGATCAATCAATAGGCGCAGCGCATGTCTCTCGTAATGGGAATGCGGTGGCAACAAGAGTCAAAGACTTTCGAGGATGAACCCTCCGAGTTTCTTGGGTCAAAGGTGGACGAGGATCCACACAAGTTCATTGATGAGGTTCTGAAGATCACCCGATCATGGAGGACTGAGGAGTGTTTCGATCTAGCCTCGTATCACTTGAAAGGGGTTGCGCACATCTCAAGTTAAAGCAATGGAAGGATAGCAGGGCAACAGAAGAGTCTCTATTGGTTGGGAGGAGTTTTATGCCACATTTCGACATCGGTTCTTCCTCGTAAAATGAGGAGATTAAAGTAGCGGAGTTTGTGAACCCGGAAGGTGGTAACATGACAGTCCAGGTGTACGCTTTAGAGTTCACTCATTTTTCCAAGTATGCACCGTGAGCTAGTGGTCGATCGTAGAGCTCGGGGTGAGCAGGTTTGTACATGGAGTGTATTTGACCACTAGACAAGGATTGTAGGATCTCCATGCTTCATTAGGATATTGATTTTCCCAGATGGTTTTGCACGCCCACAGATGGAGGCAAAAGGCATCCGAGAGAGAGAGAGGCTACGAGGCTAGGATTGACAGCTTATGGGTTCTCTAAGCGCAGATTGGGAGACCTGGACACGTCTGTAGCCCACCATAGGTCATTAGCTCCAACGCCATCACGGCCAGTGCCCTATCCAGACCACGAGACGATCAGAGGAGCAGCCTCGTGCTCGAGGATTTAGACATGCGGACAGAGCGTGACTTTTGGCATGTGAGAAGTGTGGCAAGAGTCATACAAGAGAGTACTTGATGGGACTGGAATATTCCGTTTGAGGGTAGATTCGGCCACATGCGCTGGGAGTCCTTGGCTAGACAGGTGATGGTAGAGGCCTTGCTCGCTACTGTGATTAGCAAAGAAGACCAAAGACGCCTAGCTCCAAACAGGAGCATCCACCAATGTAGATGGCAACAGCACTAGAACAAGTTTTATACCCTTGCATCCCACCAGGAGCAGGAGACTTCACCATGATGTGGTTACTCAAAGAGGATACGAGTATTTCACCTTGATGTATATGCATTGTTAGGTCCAGGGGCTACTTTATCTTTGTGACGCCATGTTTCCAAATAGTTTCCCGTAATCAATCCCGAGGTTTTATCAACCCCTTCGCCCTACCCGCAAATTATAACTAGATGGGCATATAGAACATTACTGCTCTCTGAGAGTCACCTCAAAGAGATCTAGTAGACTTAGCCATGACCGATTTTGATATCTTTGGCATGGATTGGTTGGCATACATGTTATGAATACAGTCAATTGTAGAATCCATGAAGTAGAATTCCGATGCTGGGTGAGCCAGATCTAGAGGGAAGGATAGTTCACCAGGCTCGTAGGGTCATTTCCATTTCCTACCTTAAGGCCGAAAGATGATTTCTGAAAGGTTGAAGGTAATTATTTAGTTAGGTTAAGGATTCTACGTCCAAAACCCCGACTATCCAGTCAATTCCTATAGTGTTCGAGTATCCGCAGGTATCTCCAAATGATTTACCGGAAATCCCTCCCGAGCGAGAGATAGATTTTGATATTGACCTTCTTCCCAATACGTTGCCTATATCTATTCCTCCTTACAAAATGGCTCTAGCCGAGCTAAAGGAGTTGACGGAGCAGTTGAAGGATTTATTGGTTAAGGGTTTCATCAGACCTTGAAAATCCTCATGGGGTGCACCGGTTCTCTTTGTTCAAAGCAAGGCATCTCCAAAAAGCCCTAAGATCATACCCGAGTTGAAGAAAAAGTAGGATTTTTCGCACTGTGTCACAGAATCAGTCGTCCAATGACCCATCAGATGACCACGAGTCATTAAGTGACTCGCGGTGAGGTGTATTACTTAAGTTGGAAATTCAGATTTGTCAACACGGCATGACCACGAGTCGTGGTCATCCCCACAACTCCGGCTGAGTCGCCCGTGGTCAAGGTTGGTTGAAGAAAGGGGACTTTTGGGCAGGGAAGGTAATAAAGGAGGTGACCATAAGTCATGGTCACCAGTAATGACTCGTTAGATCCCTCGTGATGAGCCTCATGTGAAAGGTTGGCAATGTACTTAACGACTCTCTAACCACGGTCGTGGTCCATGGCGACGACTGGCCTATCCCTCATTGGGAGACTGCAACTGCTTTTCCCCTAAGTTTATTAAGGGCTTTTCCGTAATTTCTATGATCCTAAGGCCCAAACTACGTCGTTTTAAGCTCTGAATAGTGAGTTTTAAGAAGGGTGTTCATTCTAAGCCATTTTCTAATTTATGCATGCAAGTTTAGAGGTTTTGGAGAGGTGATCAAGCGTAGTTCTTCAAGGTTGTCATCCACCTCATTGGGCAATCAAGGAGTTGTAGAATCAGCTCTTCCGTGTACGAGGTTTATGAATGGGTGAAATTGTTCACACCCATGCCCAACTCCTCTCTAATTCATGAAATTCTATTGATAATTCTATGGGGCTTTATCCCAATTCTTATGAAATCCTTATGATCTATCTATGGGTTAATCCTCTCACATGTATAAATTCATGTTTTATGAATAATGGGAAGATTTTATAGTTATTGATTTTAAATTTAAACTATGCCCACATGCATATTTCATGAAAGTTCAAGTTATGATTTCATTTTGATTTGATGTTCATTAGCCCATTATGATTTATGACTTCTGATATGATTTCTCTAAATAAGCTCATCATAAATTTATGAATATCAAGTATAAACGAATTACAAGTATGCATGAACTTCATGGTTTATGATTTATATTTGGCCGACTGCCTTATTTCATGGCTAGTTCACGTATTTCAAGCATGCTTATGATTATCATGATTTTAAACTAGCCCATGAATCTCATGTATATTATCCTATGAGCACTATATATATTTTGGGAGTAGTATTTAGCACCGAGTAGACCCGGGGTCCAAGCATACCCTGAGTCTCAGAACTACGCACCAACATAGCCATGATGGGACCTCCATGATATTGTCCCCTTTGCCGAATGGGCCTTTTATTGTGATATCACACCTCTCTTCATGTTTCTACCCTTGGCAAGGTACGAACACCCTTCCGACTAGGGGTGTACAGATTGGGTTCCATGTGTGCTTATATGGGGTATGTCGGTTATAAGAATCTTCTGTTGTTCCTCATGATTTATGTATGGTTATGATTATATACTTTGGCTCAAGTCACATTTAATAAAGCTTTTCTCTTATGATTATGATTATGAATGATTTGCGAATGTTTTGAAAACTTTGAGCCCTTATGTTTACATTATGATATTTACGTTATGATTATATTGTCCTACTCTTACGAACTCTTATATATTTTAACTGTCTGTTTTACTTACCTTGCATATTCGGTACATTCCCCGTACTTACCTCATACTCTATACTGTATCGTCTCATGATACAGGTCCGAGGGATCTTTCTTAACAACATCCTTAGTCCTTGCTTTCCCACTCAGACCTGTCCAACTAGCATTGGTGAGTCCTCATCCTACGAGGACATTCAATATCCGTAGTTTTTATGTTTCCCTTCAGTTTCAAACTTTTTGGGCTAGTTAGGGGTATTGTCCCATCAACCCATCAGATATGTTAGAGGCTTTCAGACTTTGCGTAGTAATCAGCTTGTCATGTATGATGTAAATTCTAGTTCTAATTTTATGTTATTATAGACTTCTGCTATGTTAGTTATGTTGATCTTCTACTTTTATCTTACTAAATTAGTTGNCTATGTTAGTTATGTTGATCTTCTACTTTTATCTTACTAAATTAGTTGTTATGTTCATTCCATGGGTCGACTTGGAGCCTTTCGGGGTTCCTTATCCCATGTCTCGATCCGGGCCTATGTTCGGGTCATGACAAACTTGGTATTAGCACATTAAATTTTGAAGTGTCCTAGGGTGTCTGAAAGTCGCGTTAAGTAGAGTGTTTTTCATGGGTGTGAAGCGCTCCACACTTATGACAAAGAGGCTACAATACATTTAGGAAATGTACCCTTCTTTCATGATTTATGTCGTGCGGTGAAATGTCTCTCTATCCTTCTAACTCGTGCTATTCACGTTTGTAGAATCATACCTCCCTGCAGAGTTAATGGCATAAGAAATGAAAATGGAAATGGCCACGAGGATGGCAATAGAGACAGGCATCGACAGGCCCCTCCATCCCATGAGCACCATGCACCGGAGCTGGTTGCCCACGCTGAATTCAGGGCAGCCATCCAGATGCTAGCACAGGCCTTGACCGCTCAAGTCAATCAGTAGGCGGTGGCACATGTACCTCAAAATGGGAATGCGGTGGCAGTGAGGGCTAGAGACTTTTTGAGGATGAACCCTCCCTAGTTCCTTGGATCGAAGGTGGACGAGGATCCACATGAGTTCATAGAGGAGATTTTGAAGATTGCGCTGATTATGGGGGTGAATGGGGAGGAGTGTGCCGATTTGGCCTCATATCAGTTAAAGAGGGTCGCGCACATTTGATTCAAATAATAGAAGGATAGTAGGGCAGTCAGAGCAGGCCCTTTTCAGTTAGGATGAGTTCCACACTGCTTTTCTAGATCGGTTCTTCCCTCGGGAGATGAAAGCGGCCGAGTTTGTGAATCTTAAGCAGGGGAAGATGACGGTTTAAGGGTATGCCTTGGGGTTCACATGTCTTTCCAAGTATGCACCTGAGTTGGTGTCGGATAAGAGGGCTCGTGTGAGCAGGTTCGTCCATGGTATGCAGACTCCTTGGTCAGGGATTGCCAGATCGCGATGCTTCTCCAGGATATTGACTTTGCTCGGATAGTCCTGTATGCCCAGCAGATAGAGGCGGTACAGATGAGTGAGCGATAGAAGGAGTCCAAGAGGGACAAGATTGATAGCATCGGATTCTCCTAGCTGAGGCCTACTGGACACCTTCAGCAGTCCCACCAGAGATCTTTAGTCCCAGCACCATCATCAGCTAGCATCCCGTCCCGACCCAAAAGTGATTAGATGGGTAGAGTGTTAGGCTCAAGGGGCCAGGGGAGGATTTCAGGAGATCGCACTTTTCCAGCCTATGTGAAGTGTGGCAAGAACCACCCAGGGAGGTGTTTAATTGGTTCGGACGCTTTTTTTGGGTGTGGAAAACCCAAACACAGGCTTAGAAATTTCCCTTCAGTCAGATCAAGCGACGGTGGAGCCCGTACTCCAGCCGCTAGTTCAGCAGCTTCGGCGGGACGCCCCTTCCAGTAGGGTGCATCTACTAGCACAGGTGGCGTACATCGCCAAAACAGATTCTATGCCCTAGCATCCCACCAGGAGCAGGAGGTCTCCCTGGATGTAGTCATTGGTATGTTACGAGTATTCCATCTTGATGTATATGCATTGTCCGATCCAGGGGCTACCTTGTTTTTGGTGACGCCCTATGTGGCTAGTAGTTTCGGAGTTAGTCCTGAAATCTTATCAGAATCCTTCTCGGTCTCTACTCCAGTGGGTGATTCAATTGTAGCTAAACGGGTGTATAGAAATTGCCCGGTTGCAGTCCTTCAGAATGTCACCTCAACAGATTTAGTAGAGTTAGCCATGATCGATTTTGATGTTATTCTCGGCATGGATTGGTTGTTTGCATTCTATGCCTCGGTTAATTGTAGAACTCATGTGGTAGAGTTCCAATTTCTGAGTGAGCCAGTCCTAGAGTGGAAGGTAGTACAGCTGTGCCTGTAGGTCATTTCATTTCCTTCCTTAAGGCTAGAAAGATGATCTCCAAGAGTTGCATGTACCATCTAGTTAGGGTTAAGGATGCTACGTCCGAGACCCCGACTATTCAGTCCGTCCCAGTAGTATGTGAGTATCCAGAAGTCTTCCCAGATGATCTATCGGGAATTCCTCCCGAGCGAAAGATTGATTTTGGTATTGATCTTCTTCCCAATACACAACCTATATCTATTCCTCCTTACAGAATGACTCTAGCCAAGTTAAAGAAGTTGAAGGAGCAGTTGAAAGACCTTCTAGACAAGGGATTCATCAGACCAAGCAAATCCCCATGGGGTGCAGCAGTTCTCTTTGTCCGAAATAAAGATGGTTCTCTTTTTATGTGTATTGATTATCGGCAATTGAACAAGGTCACCATCAAGAATATGTATCCTCTTTCCAGGATTGATGATTTGTTTGACAAGCTTCAGGGTGCCAAGTACTTTTCGATGATAGATCTCAGATCCGGATACCATCAACTCAGGGTTCGGGAGAGTGACATCCCGAAGATAGCCTTCAGGACTCGGTATGTTCATTACGAGTTTATAGTTATGTCTTTTGGACTAACAAATGCTCCTGCAGCTTTTATGGATTTGATGAAAAGGGTGTTCAAGCCATACTTGGATATGTTCATAATCGTATTTATCAATGACATCTTGATATACTCACGGAGCGAGGAGGAGCATGCCGCTCATTTGAGGGTGGTGCTATAAACTCTCAAGGATCGCCAATTATATGCTAAATTCAGTAAATGCGAGTTTTGGTTGAACTCAATGGCATTTTTGGTTCATATGGTGTCGAGTGAGGGTATAAAGGTGGACTCTCAGAAGATAGAAGTGGTGAAGAATTGGCCTAGATCGGTGAATCCTTCAGATATAAGAAGTTTCTTGGGCTTAGCTGGTTATTATCAGAGATTTGTTGAGGAGTTTTCATCGATTGCAATGCCATTGACCAAATTGACCCAAAAGAAAGTAAAGTTCCAATGGTCGGAGGCTTGTGAGGGGAGCTTTCAGGAGTTGAAGACTCAGCTCACCTCAGCACTGGTGTTGACCCTACCTGAGGGTACCGATGGGTTTGTGGTGTATTATGACGCTTCGAGGATCGGCCTTGGTTGTGTGTTGATGCAGCATGGTAAAGTGATAGCATACGCTTCCAGGCAGCTAAAGGTTCATGAAAAGAATTACCTTACCCACAATCTTGAATTGGCGATGGTGGTATTTGCCTTGAAGATATGGAGACACTATTTGTATAGGGTCCATGTAGATGTGTTTACGGACCACAAGAGCCTGCAATATGTGTTTACCTAGAAGGATCTAAATCTACGCCAAAGGAGGTGGTTGGAGCTACTCAAGAATTATGATATGAGTGTCCTTTTACCATCTGGTTAAGGCCAATGTAGTAGCAGACGCACTTAGTAGACTCTCTATGGAGAGTGTGTCCCATGTAGATGAGGGGAGGAAGGAGCTGGTGAAGGATGTAAATCGAGTTGCAAGGTTGGGAGTTTATTTGGTTGACTTGACCAATGGTGTTCAAAACGGATCATAATCATCCTTGGTGATTGATGTAAAAGCTAGACAAAATGAGGACCCTATTTTGGTAAAGTTAAAGGAAGTCGTTCAGAATCAGAAGGTAGAGGTCTTCTCTAAAGGGGGAGATGGTGTGCTTCGATATCAGGGTCGCTTGTGTATTTTGGATGTTGATGATTTGAGAGATCAGATGTTGCACGAGGCTCATGGCTCCAGATATTCCATACATCCAGGTGCCACCAAGATGTACCGTGACCTACGGGAAGTCTATTGGTGGAATGGCATGAAGAAGGACATTGTAGAATTTGTGACTAAGTGTCCTAATTGTCAACAAGTGAAGGTTGAGCATCAAAGACCAGGAGGTGTGCTTCAAGAACTTAGTATCCCTACTTGAAAGTGGGAGGAGACTAATATGGACTTCATCACAGGGTTTCCTCGCACTTGTCAACAGTATGACTCCATTTGGGTGGTCGTGGACAAGTTGACCAAAGCCGCTCATTTTCTACTAGTCAAAACTACTGACTCAGCGGAGGATTATGCCAAACTATACATCCAAGAGCTAGTTCATTTGAATGGAGTGCCCTTGTCCATCATATCAGACAGAGGTACCTAGTTTACCTCCCAGTTTTGGAGGTCGTTTCAAAAGGGACTTGGTACTCAGGTCAAGCTCAGTACAATATTTCATCCGAAAACCATTGCTCAGGCGGAGCGGACAATTTAGACTCTCTAGGACATGTTGAGAGCATACTTGATTGACTCCAAGGGTAGTTGGGATGAGCATTTTCCTCTCATTGAGTTTGTGCATAATAATAGCTATCATTCCATCATTCAGATGGCTCCGTTTGAGGCTCTCTATGGGAGGATATGTAGATCGCCTATTGATTGGTTTGAAGCAGGTGAAGATGCGATGATAGGATCGGATTCAGTCCATGAGACCATGGAGAAAGTTCAGCTTATAAGGGACAGGCTAAAAATAGCTCAAAGTCGCCAAAAGTCATATGCGGATGTGAGAAAGAGAGAACTTGAGTTTGAAGTCGATGATTGGGTGTTTCTAAAGGTGTCTCCCATGAAGGGAGTGATGAGGTTCGAAAAAAAAAAAGAAAAACTCAGTCCTTTTTATGTTGGCCCCTATCGGATTGTGAAACGGGTTGGCAAGGTAGCATATGAGTTGGAGTTTCCCTCAGCACTAGCCTCAGTCTATCCAATTTTTCATGTATCGCTCTTAAAGAAATGTTTGGGTGATCCAGCTCTTGTTGTTTCAGTGGAAAGTGTCTGTGAAAGACAACCTTAGTTATGAAGAGGTTCCGGTGGAGATATTGGGTCGGTAGGTTCGTAAGCTAAGTAACAAAAAAAATGGCTTCGGTCAAGGTTTTATGGTGGAATCAGCATGTTGAGGGAGCTGCTTGGGAAATCAAAGTTGATATGATGGCGAAATACCCATATTTATTCCCTTCCGGCTCAGTTCCAGCTTGATGTATCAGTTTTTTCCGTAAAACTCTATTTAGTTTCATGTTCAGTTCATGTGTCCCAGTTTCTTTCATGTCAAAGCATGTTGTATGACTCATGAATTCTGTTCAGTTATGTAGTTTAAATCAGAGTCAATCATTCCATTAGTTTTCAACTTATATAATCTGTATTTGAATATGATGATTGCATTTCTCTACTTTTCTGTATGTTTTCCAATATTCGAGGATGAATGTTACCAAGGGGGAGATATTGTTATACCCCAAAAGCCCTAAGATCAGACCTGGAAGTTGAAACAGAGAAAACAGGATTTTCTGCACCAGGTCACAGAACGAGCCGTCTTGTGACGTGTCAGGATGACCACGAGTTGTTGAGTGACTCATGGTGAGGTATACGACTTAAGTTGGAAATTTAGGTTTTTGGGTCACCATGGGCATGACCACGAGTCTTGGTCATCCCCACGACTCGTCGAGTCAGCTGTGGTCAAGGTTGGTTGAAGAAAGGGGAATTTTGGGCAGGAAAGGTAAAGAGAGGTGACCACAAGTCGTGGTCACCGGTAACGAATCGTTAGGTCCCTCATGATGAGCCTCAGGTGAAAGGTTGGCAGTGTACTTAACGACTTCTGACCACGAGTCATGGTCCACAGCGACGACTCGTCGAGTCCCTCGTTGGGACTGGCAGTCTGTTTTTCCCTGCGAGTTTATTAAGGGCTTTTTCATAATTTTTATGATCCTAAGGCTTAAACTATGTCGTTTTAAAATCTGAATAGTGAGTTTTAAGAAGGGTAAGTTCATTCTAAGCCATTCCTAATTCATGCATGCAAGTTTAGAGATTTTGGAGAGGTGATCATGCCTAGTTCTTCAAGTTTTTCATCAATTCTTCATTGGGCAATCAAGGGAGTTGTGAAATCAGTTCTCAGGTATGTAGGTATATGAATGGGTGAAATTGTTCACACCCATGCCCAACTCCTCTCTAATTCATGAAATTCGATTGATAATTCTATGGGGTTTTATCCCAATTCTTATGAAATCCTTATGATCTATCAATGGGTTAACCCCTCTCATGTATAAGTTCATGTTTTATGAATCATGGCAGATTTTATAGCTAGTTAGATTTAAATTTCTACAACTATGCCCAATTATGCATATTTCATGAAAGTTCAAGTTATGATTCAATTTTGATTTTGATTTTTATTAGTCCATTATGATTTATGACTTATGATATGATTTCTCTCAAATGCTCATCATGAATTTATGAATATCAAGTATAAATGAATTACAAATATGCATGAACTTCATGGTTTATGATTTATGATTTTGGCCGACTCGCGGGCCTTATTTCATGGCTAGTTCATGTAATTCAAGCATGCTTATGATTATCATGATTTTAAATTAGCTCATGAATCTCATGTATAATATCATATGAGCTCTATATATGTTTTAGGATTAGTATTTAGCACCGAGTAGACCCAGGGTCCAAGCATACCCTGAGTCTCAGAACTACGCGCCAACATAGCCACGATGGGACCTCCATGATACTGTCCCCTTTGCCGAATGGGCCTTTTGTTGTGATATCATAGCTCTATTCATGGTTCTACCCTTGGCAGGGTACGAACACCCTCCCGACTAGGTGTTTACAGGTCGGGCTCTAGTATGCTCATATGGGGTATGTCGGTTATAAGAATCTTCCATTGTTCCTCATGATTTATGTATGGTTATGATTTATACTTTGGCTCAAGTCATTTTTAACAAAGCTTTTCTCTTATGATTGTGATTATGAATGATTTACGAATGTTTTGAAAACCTTGAGCCCGTATGTTTACATTATGATATTTATGTTATGATCATGTTGTCCTACTCTTACGAACTTTTAATTTTCCGTTTTACTTACCTTGCATACTCGGTACATTCCACCTACTGACCACATACTCTATGTTGTATCGTCTCATGATACAGTTCGGAGGATCTTTCTCAGCAGCATCCTTAGCCCCTACTTTCCCACTCAGACCTGTCCAGCTAGCATTGGTGAATCCTTATCCGCTGAGGACATTCAGTATCCATAGTTGTTATATTTCCTTTCAGTTTCAGACTTGTCAGGTTAGTTGGGGGTATTGTCCCATCAGCCCATCAGATATGTTAGAGGCTTTCAGACTTTGCATAGTAATCAGCTTGTCATGTATGATGTAAATTCTAGTTATGATTAGACTTCTGCTATATTATTTATGTTGATCTTCTGCTTTTATCTTACTAAATTAGATGTTATGTTCATGTCATGGGTCGACTTGGAGCCTTTCGGGGTTTCTTTCCCCGTGTCTTGATCCAAGCCTATGTTCAGGTCATGACAGAAAGAAGGATGGTTCTCTTCGTATGTGTATTGATTATCGGCAATTGAACAAGGTCACAATCAAGAATAGGTATCCCCTCCCCCAGATTGATGATTTATTTGACCAGCTTCAGGGTGACAAGTTCTTTTCGAAGATAGACCTCAGATCAGGATATCATCAGTTCAGTGTCAGGGAGAGTGACTTCCCGAAGACAACCTTACAGACTCGGTATGGTCACTATGAGTTTGTAGTTATGTCTTTTGGGCTAACGAATGCTCCTGCGCTTTTATGGATTTGATGAACAGGGTGTTCAAGACATACTTGGATATATATTCGTGATCATGTTCATAGATGATATTCTCATATACTCCCGGAGCGAAGAGGAGCATGCCGTTGATTTGAGGGTGGTGCTACAGACTCTTAAGGATCGCCAGTTGTATGCTAAATTCAGCAAATGTGAGTTTTGGTTGAACTCAGTGGCATTTTTGGGTCATGTTGTGTCAAGCGAAGGCGTACAACTAGACTCTCAAAAGATAGAAGCAGTGAAGAATTGGCCTAGAACGGTGAATCCTTCGGATATCAGGAGTTTCTTGGGTTTAGTGGGTTATTATTGGAGATTCATTGAGGGGTTTTCATCCATTGTATCCTCGTTGAGTAAGTTGACCCAGAAGAAAGTGAAGTTTCAATGGTCAGAGTCTTGTGAGAAGAGCTTCCAGGAGTTGAAGACTCGACTCACCTCAGCACCAGTGTTGACCCTACCTGAGGGTACCGAGGGTTTATGGTATATTGTGACGCTTTGAGGATCATCCTTGGTTGTGTATTGATGTAGCACAGTAAGGTTATAGAATATGCTTCCAGGCAGCTGAAGGTCCATGAAAAGAACTACCCGACTCATGATCTCGTATTGGCGACGGTAGTATTTGCCTTGAAGATCTGGAGGCACTATCTGTATGGGGTCCATGTGGATGTGTTTACACACCATAAAAGCTTACAATACGTGTTTACCAAGAAGGATTTGAATCTGCACAAGAGGAGATGGTTGGAGCTGTTGAAGGACTATGATATAAGTGTCCTTTATCATCCGGGTAAGGCAAATTTGGTGGCAGACGCTCTTAGAAAGCTTTCCATGGAGAGTGTATCTCATGTAGATGAGGATAGGAAATAGTTACTAAAGGATGTGCACTGACTTGATGACTAGGAGTTCGTCTGGTTGACTCGATGGATGGTGGTGTCATTATTTAGAATGAGTCAGAATCATCTTTGGTGACCGATGCTAAGGATAGGCAAGATGAGGATCCTATTTTAGTGAAGTTGAAGGAATCCATTCAGAATTAGAAAGTAGAGGTCTTCTCCAAAGGGGGAGATGGTGTGCTCTGATATTAGGGTCGTTTGTGTGTACCGAATGTTGGTGACTTGAGAGATCAAATGTTGCACGACGCTCATGGCTCCAGTTATTCCATACATCCAGGTGCCACCGAGATGTACCGTGACCTACAAGAAGTCTATTGGTGGAATGGCATGAAGAAGGACATTGCAGAATTTGTGGATAAGTGTCCAAATTGTCAGCAAGTGAAGGTTGAGCATCAAAGACCGGGAGGTGTGCTTCAAGACCTTAGTATCCCTACTTGGAAGTGGGAGGAGATCAATATGGACTTCATTACGGGGTTGTCTTATACACGCTGATAGTATGACTCCATTTGGGTAGTTGTGGACAGGTTGACTAAAGCAAATCATTTCCTACCAGTCAAAACTATCAATTCAGCGGAATATTATGCTAAGTTATACATTCGGGAGTTAGTTCGGTTGAATGGAGTGCCCTTATCCATCATATTATATAGAGGTACTCAATTTACCTTCCAGTTTGGAGATCATTTCAAAAGGGACTTGGTACTCAGGTTAAGCTTAACACAACATTTCACCCGCAAATAGATGGTCAGGTGGAGCGGACCATTTAGACTCTGGAGGATATGTTGAGAGCATGTGTAATTGATTTCAAGGGTAGTTGGGATGATCAATTGCCTCTCATTGAGTTTGCATATAACAACAGCTACCATTCCAGCATTCAAATGGCTCCGTTTGAGGCTCTTTACAGGTGAAGATGTAGATCTCCTATTGATTGGTTTGAAGTCGGTGAAGCTTCAATGATAGGACCGGATCATTCAATGAGGCTATGGAGAAAATTCAGCTTATAAGGGACAGTTTGAAAATAGCTCAGAGTCGCCAAAAGTCCTATGAAGATGTGAGGAGGAAAGAACTTGAGTTTGAAGTTGATGATTGGGTGTTTCTAAAGGTGTCTCCCATGAAGGGAGTGATGAGGTTCAGAAAGTAAGGGAAACTCAGTCCCCGTTATGTTGGTCCATACCGGATTGTGAAACGGGTTGGCAAGGTAGCATATAAGTTGGAGTTGCCCTCAGAATTAGCTTTAGTTCATCCAGTTTTCCATGTATTGCTCTTGAAGAAGTGTTTGGATGATCCAGCTCTGTTTGTTCCAATGGACAGTGTCGGTGTGAAAGATAGCCTTAGTTATGAGGAGGTTCCGGTAGAAATACTTGATTGTCAGGTTCAGAAGCTAAAAAATAAGGAAGTAGCCTCAGTCAAGGTTTCGTGGAGGAATCAACATGTTGAGGGAGCTACGTGGGAAGCTGAAGCAGATATGATGGCTAAATACCCACATCTATTCCCTTCCAGCTCTGTTTCAGCTTGAGGTATCAGTTTCCTCCTTAGTACCCTATTCAGTTTCATGTAAAGCTCATGTTCCCCAGTTTCTTTAATGTCAATAAATGTATGTATGTATGATTTATAATTTCAGTTCAGTCATGTATTCTAGTCCGGAGTTAGTTACTCCGTCGGGTTTTAGCTTAAATGTTTAGTATTTTGCATGGTAGTTGCATTTTCCCCAGCTTTTCAATATGTTTACCCACATTTGAGGACAAATGTTCCCAAGGGGGAGATATTTTAATACCCCAGAAGTGCCTAAGACTAGACTCAGGATTTCTTCTCAGATGAGTCGTGGTTGAAATGAAAAGTAGCAGAAATCTGAGATTTGTTCTCAGAACGAGTCGTGGTACAGGTCATTGGTGGAACTAACGACCCATTGGAAGTGCCTGTGGTGAGAATTTGCAGAATAGGCTGGGAAGTAACGGGTTTCAGGACGACCCGTTAGTTGAAGTAACAGATTGTTGGAATGAGTCATTAGGAGGATGGTCTTGGGAAAAGAAGGCTGGTGGCACGAGCCATGGGGCGACTCATTGTTGGTAACGTAACAATGAGTCGTTGTAAGTGTCCGTTGGGAGGAATTCCAGAAGATGAGTAGTGGTGGTAACGGCCAAAAATGACGAGTCATTTGGATTAGTAATGACTCATCCTAACTAGTCATTGTTGGAGACCTGAGTTGGAATCTAGCGAGGTAACGGAAGGAAGTAATGGGTCGTCATTTGAAGTAACGACCCATTCTGTCGAGTCGTTGTATAAGGATTAGAGAAGTTAAAAAGTGATAGAAGAGGTAACGGACGAATACCACGAGTCGTGGTATCAAAGAATGATCCATTGTACCACTCGTTATCACTGGCAGTGCAGAAATTTCAGATCTTTTATTAAGGGTATTTTTGTCATTTCTAAGCCCTAAGGTCCTAAACTACATTTTAAGCTTAATTAGAAGGGTTTTAAGGGGGGGATAAACCTATTCTATGAATCCCCACTCCATGCATGCAACCTAGAGCCTTCCTTGAAGATAAAATTCTCGGAATTTCATCAAATTCTCTCCAAATTCCTTTGGGCTTTCAAGCGGGAGTGTGAATTCAATTTACCCAGGTATGTGAGGATATGAATCAGAGTTCCTTTCACTCTCATGTCCTAAATTCTTCTCAATTCCATGAATTTCAATCCTAGATTCAAGTTTCATGATCTTATGGGGTTTATTCCAATTCTTGTGAAATTCTCTATGATCTATCCACGGGTCAATTCCCTTCATGTATCAATTCATGTTTTATTATATATAAGCAGATTTTGTAACTATTTTGATTATTAATTTATAGTTTTAAATTTTAAATTAAACAATGCCCAATTATGTATGTTCATGAAAAATCAATTTATGATTCCATTATGATGTTGATCTTCTTAATCCCTAAATTATGATTTATGATTTGTGATATGATTTCTCTCAAGTATTCATCACGAATTTATAAATATCAAGTATATACATGTTTTACAAGTATGCATGGATTTCATAGTTTATGGATTTATGACTCTTAGCTGATTCACGAGCCCTTATTCATGGTTAATCATATATTTCAAGTGGAATCTATTATGTTATTATTTATTTGGCCATGAACTTCATGAATGATTTTAGGGTTACTATATAAGCCCTAATGTTCATATTTTTCCTGGCGTTCAAAGGACTACGCCGGTGTCTCAAAACTACGTGTCACCGTAGGTTTATATATATCCAGATGTTAATGGATCCCCCTTTTTGTGATATCACATACTACACGTCCCTTACCTGGCAAGCCTTGGACAGATCTGCCCACTTGAGCGAGATAGTTGTGGCATCATGTGGGCTCTATCATGATGGTGTTGGTTATGACGAGTCCTCCCATTATTCCTCATGATTTTTGCATGGTTATGTTTATGTTACTTTGTCTCAAGTCATGTTTAATGAAGCTTTTCTCCTATGATTATGATTATGACTGATTTATGAATGTTTTCAAAACCTTGAGCCCTATGATTACATTATGATATTTACTTTATGATCATGTTTTCCTACTCTTAAGAACTCTTATGTGTTTTAACTGTCCATTTTTACTTACCTCGCATACTTAGTACATTCCAAGTACTGACCACATACTCTATGTTGTATCATTTCATGATACAGGTCTGAGAAATTAGTCTCAGTCGCATCATTAGCCCCTACTTTCCTCTCAGACCTGTACAGCCGGTGTTAGTGAGTCCTCATATTTCGAGGACGCTCAGACATCTATAGTTTGCTACGTTATTTCAAGTTCAGACTTCGTAAAGCTAGTTGGGGGTGCTGTCCCATCAGCTCATCAGTTATGTTAGAGGCTTTCCAGACATTATGTAGAAATCAGCTTGTCGTTGTTGATTTAGTTTTAGCTTGATATGTATCTTTATGCATACTTTCGCTTTATGATGTTGAGTTTAGATGTTATGTTCATTCCATGGGTCTACTTGGAGCCTCTCGGGATTTCTTATACGTGTCTTGATTCAGGTCTACGTTCGGGTCGTGACATCAGTTTGCGGCCAAAAGCGGAAAGAAATTCTAAGGTCTACATTGCAGACTCCTGAAGAAATTTAAGGTGCCTGAAGCCATCTAAGGTGCAATCACAGAACTTGATGGAAGACTTAGGGAACAAGTTGAAGACTCAATCTGCGATCTCAAATCTACCAATGCGGGATTTCGTTCTTTCACTTACTCAATGTACATGTGCATGAGATGCAATGTCAATGCAAATAATCCATCGCAAGATTCAATCCTCAGCGCATACAAACAAAACCTTTAGTCCATGCAAATAAATAGTGTGAGTAGGACAATGAAAGAGTACTCAAGTAAGCATTTCATAAACAAGCTTTCATCTCATAAATCATTTAATCAATATTAAATGAGCAACATCGCATCCATCTGATGCCAAAAACTAGAATACTTGGGTTTCTAGAGCTCAAATTAAAATGATTTTTTATGCCAACCCCTCTCAATCAAATGATTTTTAGATTGCAAACCTTCAAAAGTGAAAATCTCATCCAATCTTCATCCGATCACCTCGGAAATCGTGGAACTCATCCCTGCAAGTCATAAACAACATAATGGAGCTATGAAAAGGTTCAAATTGGAGAAATAAATTTAAAAGTGCAAAAGACCATGCAGGTCATAGCAAAATTATTGTACTATTATATTGTAGGTCGATTAACAAAATAGTGTATAATACTTGCGCATAGCATGATAATAAGAACTTCAACGACCTCTAAATATTTCCCATATATAACATATATACGTATAATGTTAAGTTGAGCAAGGTCAAATATGTTACGTAATAATAAATTTCAAGATGACTTTATATAAAAAATAATAATAGAAAAAAATTATTAGAACACATGTATCAAAATGAACCAAAATAAAGAGAAACAAAATCAAAAGTCAAGAGATAGGTTTCAAATTATTTTATGGTGAATTTTTTTTCATTCAAAAGATCAGTATAATCCTGATATGCAAGACAATGATATATATACAAGATTGAAATCTTTCTATATTTCTTGATAGTTCTTACAAATATTAAAAGGTGACTCTATAATATTGGAGGTGAATTATACAAATAAAATGAGAATTTTTTTGCTAGAATATATGTGAGAAATGAAAGGATGAAGAGAGGAAAGTACCTTTGATTCTTGAAATATGATGAAAAAATGAGGAGCAAATATGCCTAATTATAGGCTATGAAACCTTCAAATGTGAAAAATGATCTACAAAATAGCTTCCTAATAATTAACAGAGAAGGGACTTAAATTCTCTTGAACAATGAGTTTTAGTACAACATTATGCTCTAGTTATCCATAGGGCCAAAACTACCCCGACGTTAATATTTCGGTTCAAGAACGTCTTCTACATTAAACTTTTGGCTCAAATCTGCCCTTATTTCTAACTATACCTTAAAATAAAAATTAAATATTCATTTAATATCTTGTCTAATCTGATTAGCCTAAATTTAAACTCTTCCCAAATAAATAATAAAAACCATCTATGACCTATATTTTGACTCAACCAATTTGAAAATAATATTTAAAAATTTATTAATCGCATGAAATATGTTACACCCCGTAAGATTCCCAGCATCTAGATGGCCTATTCGCACGTTGGTTAAGCATATTTGGAAGCCATACGTACTAGAAAAAGGGCCCGGAAAAAGATCGGACGTAAAACCTGTCGAACCATCGCGGAAGGAGCCGGGGCAGAGCCCCTCCGCGACGGTGCCGTGTCACGGAGGCGGGGCCACCGCATTGGCTCCGTGACACGTTGGGCCTGTCCAGAGGGTGATTTATGAATTAGTCGAATGGTTGGAAAGGGTCCTGAGGCACTCGAAAGTGTTTTGGACCCTTGGATGTAATTCAATTCTTTCTTAAGTATGGAGTTAACCACAGTTAAGACAACTTTAAATTGATATTTAATTATTCTTACAGTTCCAGAATGTGTTTTATGATCAATTTACACTATTTTTTAATATCTGGGAGGTCTTCAATGAGTTTTGGATGTTGAAACTAAATTTTTTAACATAATAAATTTTTTGGTATCTGGTGTAAGAGCTATCGCACTGAAAATCCATATTGGTCAGCACCATCAGTTCCATGGGTTCCGAATCGCGCACAAGGGGGTTGGCAAGCGCCATCGGCGCTTGGTTCGCGCAATCGCACAAGGCGCAGGCAACACGGGTCGCATATTAGTCTGCGGCCAAAGAGGGAAGAAATTCCAAGGTTAAAAGTAGCTTCTTCCTAAATGCACTTATTGAAAAAGCACTTTTGAGAAAAATACATTTAAAAAGTATTTTTTAAAAGCTTGGCAAACACTAATTGCTTCTCAAAAGTGTTTTTTAAATTTATTATCCAAACACAAACTGCTTCTCACCAAAAGTATATTTTTAATAAGCACTTTAAAAATACTTCACAAAATAAGGCGATTTTAGAAGTTTGGCCAAACATGCTATTAATTTTAATAGTTGAAGTATTTACCGAAGCCTTGGAATAAGTAAGAACAGAAAATTTGATTTATATTTTAAATTAGCTTAAGTTAATCCATATTTTGACTTTTATTGACTCCTTTCAAAAGTAAGCAAAGATAGTCACAATTGGGGTCTACATAGGTTGCTTAACAAAATTGCGTACAATACTTGCACATGCCGCACTTACAATATGAAAAAAGTATCTTGCTGCTAACTAATGTAGAATAAAGTCTATAAAAATACCTCATAATTCAAAATAGAGAATGATCACAAATTTTCAATATTGAGACATTGTAGATTTCTTAACAAAATTGTGTATAATATTTGCACATGTCATGCACATGCAATACAAAGAAAGTATCTTACCGCTAACTAATCTAGTAGAATAAAGTCTAATTCATATCTCATAATTCAAAATAGAGAATGATATCAATAATGAAGTTGTCACGATTCATAAATTGAGATCATGTTGGAACCTATTCCAATTCTGCCGATAAGTAAGCCAACCCCTCAATCATTTAACCAACCGCGTGTATGTCGCACAAATAATAAATTTCAAGCACAAGGAAAGCATTTAAAACCTAGTCTTTCATAAAATCAAGTAAAGAAAGTGAAAATCCAGCACCACATTCCAAAATCTGGTGACACGAATACAAGCCTCTAAAAATATCAAACGCAAAAAAGTTGAAGTTATACAATGCCTGGGAATACATCAAGACAGATAGCTAAAACAAGATATGAAGTCTGAAATGGTGCGAAACAGTCGGGCAACAACGTCCAAGACCTTGAACGGACTCTGATAATCATAAGAGATCACCTATCGCAAGCACTGGGCTTAGAACCTACACAAAAATGCATGAAAAAAGGGTGAGTACTATGAACACGTGTACTCAGCAGCATCGTCGACTGATTGTTAAATGATGCGATGACAAGGATCGATCCTATACACGCTTCCTTAGTTCCCTTTTTATCACAATGTCAGCATAAGATATCTCAAATCAAGGCATAATGATAGCTAAGGCCCATATATTTAACTGTTCAAGAGAATATAAGATTTTCACAATCAGAGATACCATAATAATAATTCACCTCAATAACCATGTACATATTTAATATCAATTCAGTATAGCAAATAAGAGACATGTTATTTGAAATATGCTACACTACTAATGATATCACAATATGCCTCAATATAGTCACTATATCAGTTATACCACTAATAAATTCATAATGAGCCTCAAATGTGCCAATAAATACAATTACAATCAAGCCAACACACCATGGCAATGAAAATGAATGATAATGCAATGCACATGCTCCAATCAGAAAACTTGTATATACCCGTTTCCTACCTCGGATAGTCGGGACCCATAGGAGACTCATGAGGTGCATATATGCACCCTGTGCTGAATAATCTTAGACACTAGGAATATCTGGATGCAACACACGATATTGAATAATTTTAGACACTGAAAATATTTTGGGTGACCCTATATCGGGATTCATCCTTTCACTTACTCATCCATGTGCATGAGATGAAATGTTAATACAATCCATTAGCGGATTTATTCCTCAACACATACAAACAAAACCTTTAGTCCATGCAAATAAACAGTGCTAGTAGGACAACAAAAGAGTACTCGAGTAAGCATTTCATAAACAAGTTTTCAACTCAAAAATAATTTTATCAATATCAAGCAACAAATATCAAGTGAGCAACACCGCATCCATCCAATCCCAAAAACTAGAACTCATGCTCACATATTCACAAAATTCATCAATTTAGGAGGATAATATCTAATTTTACATAACATAACACCGGCACCCGTATAAATTCTCATCATCTCATTTATATGGGACTCCCATTACCTATTACCCCTATTTATCAATCAACAAATACACTAACACTTCATAAAAAGTCGAACAAAGTCTCGACTTACCATAACCGGAGTCCAAAAAGTCAAATTATGTTCTTGCCCTTCCTTAAAATGACTAAATAGTCCTAATATGGTTAAATATGTAATCTAAATGAGTATACGCATGCGTAGACACCCATATTGCCATACTTCTGTCACGGGCCCTAAAAATCCTTTCAAAGTCAACTCGTGCTCTCAAGATCAAAATAGTAATTTTATTTTAAAATTAGTTTACCCATTAAGTAAGGAATCCAAATTTAAAATTAAGTTGAACATGGAGTTTGAATCAACTATCAATTCATAAAAATACGATTTCATAATCTTAGAGGCAGAATCCCAATTTCCAACACCCATAGTTAGTTCAAACGAAGAATTAAAAATAAATCAGTAGAAATTACCAAAATAGTGGTTATAAGCTTACCTCTTTCTACATCAAATAAATTGCATCAAAATCGTCTTAATTTGAGCTCTAGAACCCCAAATATAGTGAAAAGAATGAAATTTCGAGATTAAAACGAACGTCATTGAAGATATATAGTAGGTTGTACCCAACCCATCCCAGTGCGGCCACGAGAGCCTCTATGGGAGATCCCTGTCGACGTCCCTGCCAATGCTTGCGAAGTCCTAAAGAGGTCTCTGCCAATGCGCCTGCTGACACAAGACACCAGCACCAACAAGAATATGCTATGTCCAATATTTGATTTTAAAAACTCATTTGAGATCTCCCCGCCCCCCTCCCCGCAAACGAATAGTGCAAATCGAACATAAACACATTCCAGACATTTTGGATTCATCAAATAACCATTCTGAGGTCTTATTGACCAAATGTTGATCGCGGTCAATCCTAACCTCCTAAAAGCTCAAGATGCAACCAATGACTCAAAAAACTGTTGAACACCTTGGGATCTGTACCGACCATCCACTAAGCCAAAGGTCATCTTCCGGACCTAAAGAAACTAGTAGAATTTTAATGTGAGTTTGATAACTTAAAATGTTGACATTGGTCAAACTTCTCAAATTGCAAATCTTCAAAATTGAAAATCTCATCCAATCATTATCGGATCACCACGGAAATTGAGACACTCATCCCTGCAAGTCATAAGCAATATAATGGAGCTATGAAAAGGTTCAAATTGGAGAAACAGGTTCAAAAGCACAAAACAACCATGCAGATCATTACAAAAATATTGTACTATTATATTGTAGGTTGATTAAAAAAATTGTGTACGATACTTGCACATAATAAGCACATAGCATGCACATATATAAAAACTTCAACCACCTCTTAAATTTTCACATATATAACATATATACGTAAAATTTTAAGTTGAGCGAGGTCAAATACTTTACGCAACAAATTATTTCAAGATGAACCTATATAAATACAAAATAAAAGAACAAAACTATTAAAACACATGTATCAAGATGAATCAAAATAAAGAGAAACAAAATTTTAAAAAATAGGAAATAGATATCAATTTATTTTTTGGTGAAATTTTGTTCATTCAAAAGATCATTAAATTCCTGATATGTAAGACGATGATATATGTACAAGATCGAAATCTTTCTTTACTTCTTAATAATTCTTACAAATATACAAAAGTGATTCTTCTATAAGATTGGAGGGTGAATTATACAAACAAAATGAAGAAACAAAAGGAGATTCTTTTTTGCTAGCGTATATAAGAGAAATGAAAGGATAAATAGAAGAAACCACTCTTGAATTTTGAGATATGGTGATAAAATGAGAAGCAAATATGCCTATATTTATAGGACTATGAAATGTTTAAATGTGAAAAATGATCTACAAAATAGCACCCTTTTAATTAACAAAGAAGGGCCTAAATTCTCTTGAACTATGAGATTTGGTACAACATTATCCTCTAGTTATTTATCGGGCCAAAATACCCAACGTTAATATTTCCGGCCAAAAATGTCCTCTACATTTAATTATTGGCTCAAATGTGACCTTATTTTGAATTGTCCCTTAAAATAAAATAAATAAATATTTATTTAACATGTCGTCTAATTTGATTGGCCTAAATTTAAACTCTTCCCAAATAAATAATAAAGACCACCCATGACCATATTTGACTCACCCCGTTTGGAAATAATATACAAAAAATTATTAATTACATGAAATCTTCCTATTTTTACTATTTTAAATCAATCCATAATTTATTAAAACTCAACTCATTACTTGGGATCCAAAAAATAGTTTCGTTGTATTGTAAAATTTGCTATCAATTACCCAATTATTTTTTTCATTCTTTTTTTTTTAAAAAAAATAATCTTTTTCAAATTAGGATATTAGGTACACAAACTTAAAATAAATTTGCATTTCATATTCTTTTGATTTATATTATTATCATAGCGGTGGATGGGGGTGGAAGGATATAAGAGAAAAAACATATTTGTTTTCATTATATTATTTTGATTTTTGATTTTGGGTATACACACAAAAGAAAATGCAGTGGAAATAGTTTCTTACTTAACTCATCTTCGGTTGAACTATTTTTTTATGTATGAATATCGTACAATATTTCCCTCGATCCACCTTACGATTGTGGACGGTTAGAAATAAGAGAAAATTTGAGCAAAAAAGTTAAGGTCTAGGGAATTTTTAGCCCGTTAGGTAAACAAATGATAATATTGTACCAAATCACATTTCCAAGGAGATCAAATGCGTTTAGAGAAAGATTTTTAATTTTGGTAATTGAAAAGCTTAAAAGTTTGACTTAAATTAACATTTGGGGTTAATGAGGTCAATTTCGAGGTCTGACAATAACTCCGTAGTCTGATTTGTGACTTAGTCAAATGGTTGGCAAGGGTCCTTAGGCATTCGGAAGATATATGGACCCTTGGATGGAATTTACGTCTTTCTTAAGTTTGGAGTTGACTTGGTCAAGACGACTTTATAATTGATATTTGATTATTCTAACAGGTCCGAAATATATTTTATGATCTATTTACACTATTCTTTTTAATGTCTGGAAGGTGTTAGATGAGTTTTGGATGTTGAAATTAAATTTTTGAACATAACAAATTTTCTGGTATCTGGTGCAAGAGTTATCGCTCTAAGAAAACATAGTTGCACTGAAAATCCATGTTGATCAGGGACATCGGTTCCATGGGTGTGGGAACGCACAAAAGGGGGTCGACAAGAGCCATCGGTGTTGGGTTCGCGCAGGTGCAGGCAACACAAGCAGCACACGATCGCGCGCAAAGAACAGGTAGCACTGGGCACTATCGTCCTGGTTGGGCTTCATTAGCATTGGGAATTTTGTTCTATGTTTTGTACTATTTCTCAATGGCACCAAATCATGCTAAGTAGTGTCATCATTCATAAACAATAAATTTGCGCATTCTTCCACTTTATTTCACATTTTTAGAGTTCTAAAACTCAGATGAAGGTGATTCTTAGAGAGATTCTTCATTTTCAAAAGGGGATAAGTTTCTAACAATCATTCCAGTATTTACCTTCTTTTTTGTCTTGGATTTCAAGCTTTTATCTGTATTGGGTAAGGAACAATTGAGGATTTTTGCCCTTAAGTTTAGATATTGGATTTTCGATGAACTGGGGTTGTATAAAGCTCGGTATTGGATGGTTTTTTGGCACATAAGCATCTTACATCATGGATAAGTTATGAGAGAAAATTCCAAATTCTCTCTCCGGGCTCGGGGTTGATTTTTGGACCCAATTTTTTTATTCAAATTTTTATATTGTATATGGGCATCTTTTGGCACGACCCAAACATAGACCCGGATTGAGACACGTGACAAGGAGTCCTGAGAGACTCCAAGTCGACCCATGGCATGAACATACATCTAACTCAATCAATAAATATAGAAGGCTTAACATA
This sequence comes from Datura stramonium, assembly GCA_018107945.1. Taxonomy (NCBI): domain Eukaryota; kingdom Viridiplantae; phylum Streptophyta; class Magnoliopsida; order Solanales; family Solanaceae; genus Datura; species Datura stramonium. The sequence continues at coordinate 92,489 of JACEIK010001937.1, forward strand.
ATAAATATAGCGAAAGTCTAAACATAACATAACATCAGAACCGGAATTCACATTATACATGATAAGCTGATTACTATGCAAAGTCTGAAAGCCTCTAACATATCTGATGGGTTGATGGGACAACACCCCCAACTAACCCGACAAGTTTGAAACTGAAGAGAGACATAACAATCACTGATACTAAATGTCCTTGGAGGATGAGGACTCACCGATGCTAGCTGGACAGGTCTGAGTGGGAGAGCAGGGGCTAAGGATGCTGCTGAGAAAGATCCATCGAACCTGTATCATAAGACGATACAACATAGAGTACGCAGTCAGTACGTGAAATGTACCGAATATGCAAGGTAAGTAAAAACGGATAGTTTAAATTACATAAGAGTTCATAAGAGTAGGACAACATGATGATAACATATATATCATAATGCAAACGTAAGGATCAAGGTTTTCAAAAGATTTGTAAATCATTCATAATCATAATCATAAAAGAAAATCTTTATTAAACATGAATTGAGCCAAAGCATATAATCATAACCATACATAAATCATGAGGAACAGTGGGAGATTCTTGTAACTGACATACCCCATATGAGCACACATAAAGCCCGACCTGTAAACTCCTAGTCGGGAGGGTGTTTGTACCTTGACAAGGGTAGAACCAGTAAAAATGTGTGATATCACAATAGAGAGCCCATTTGGGCAAAGAGGACAGTATCATAGAGGTCCCATCGTAGCTATGTTGGCGCGTAGTTTTGAGACTCGGGGCATGCCTGGACCTCGGGTCTACTCGGTGTTAAATACTACTCCCAAAATATATATAGTGCTCATAGGATAATATACATGAGATTCATAGGCTAGTTAAAATCATGATAATCATAAGCATGCTTGAAATACGTGAACCATCCATGAAAGCAAGGCCCGTGAGTCGGTCATAATCATAAATCCATAAATCATGAAGTTTATGCATACTTGTAAAACATGTATAAACTTGATATCTCATAAATCTATGATAATTATTTGAGAGAAGTCATATCATAAAACATAAATCATAGTTGGAAAAATCTAGATCAAGATCATAGGGAAATCATAACTTAACTCTTCATAGAAACATGCATAATGGGGCATAGTTTGTAGAAATTTAAATCCATAAGTTTATAATTCGAAATAGTCATAAAATCTGCCTATGATTCATAAAATATGCGTTGATACATGAAGAAGATTAACTCATAGATAGATCATAAGGATTTTCCAAGAATTGGGATAAAACCCCATAGAATTATGAATAGAATTTCATGAATTAGAGAGGAGTTGGGCATGGGTGTGAACGATTTCACCCATTTATAACTCTACATACCTGAGAGAATCTAATTCTACAACTTCTCTAATTGCTCAAGGAAGAATTGAAAAGAACTTGAAAGAAACTGAACTTGATCACCTCTCTAGACTTCTACACTTGCATGCATGAATAGGAATAGCTTAGAATGAACTTACCCTTCTTAAAAGTCACTATTCATAGCTTAAAACGATGTAGTTTAGGCCTTAGGATCATAGAAATTACGGAAAATTCCTTACTAAATTCGCAGAGAAAAACATACTGCCAGTCCCACGAGGGACTGGACGAGTCGTTTCCATGGACCACGACTCATGCTTAGAATCATTAAGTACACTGCCAGTTTTCCCTCAAAGGATCCCCATGAGGGACCTAACGATTCATCACTAGTGACCACGACTCGTGGTCACCTCTCGTAACTTTCACTGCCCAAAAACATTTAATCCTTAACCCACTGCTGACCATGACTCACCTAATGAATCGTGTCATTGACCACGACTCGTGGTATCCAGTCGTAGGGTACACTATCGGCTCTTCCTTCATCCTTCAACTGCCTTTGACTGCGGGTGACCTAACGGCTCGTGGGGCTGACCACGACTAGTGGTCACACCCGTGGTCACCCCAACTTGAAAATTTCCAAACAAGTCAAAGCTCCTCACCACGAGTCACTTAACGACTCATGGTCATCCTGACTGGTCACAGGACGACTCATTCTGTGACTTGGTGCAGAAAATCTTATTTTCTCTGTGTCAACTCGGGTCTGATCTTAAGGCTTTCGGGGTATAACATATTTGAACTCATATATATTTGTAAAATATGATTTTGATAGATTAGAAGATTTATGAGGCGGATCACAACGGAAAGGCCATGTTGCTATGGTTAGTGACGCATTGGTCGGCCTTCTAGGTAGGTTATGACTTACTTACTTTAGACTTAGTTTAAATGGTGATTTATTATATAAGGCATGCTATAGTTTGGGTGAAATGTTGGGTTGATTAATGAAATTGTTGACCGTGGTTGTGAAATCTGTGGCAGGTAATTAGTTAACAGATAGTGTGTGACTTGCAATTGCATTTGTGATTGAGTTTCACTCAGTTTGTCAACTTATTGTATATGAGGGAGTAATTTTCCAAAATTGGCATGGTATTGAAAGAAAGTGGCGTAATTTGATGAAACATAGTCTAAGGGCATGAGTTGAAGGTAGACTCATAGTTGAGGAGGTTGTAGCTAATGGTAATTGCGACAAAAAGGTCATATTGTAGCATGTAGTTGTTGCTTTGAAACTTGTTATATTATTGTGTTCTTGCATGCATACTCATTTTCTTGGATCATGATATTGGTACCCATTTTATCCTTTGAGAATTAGTTTCAAATGATTTTTCACTGATTTTCGATAAGTCCCGGTTGAGTTCGGGTCCCGTGTGTGCTATAAGTCCCGGTTCAATATGAGTCCAGTTGGTATATGGACCTCACGAGTCCCTCATAGGTCCCACCTCACATCGTATTTTATGGAGGGAGGTATACCGGTAGTATCGTTGGCTATTGCATCGAATCATATGACATTGCATTGTACTGCATGCTTTATTTATCGTTGTGGCTTGTACTGCTCCTTTTCGATAGTTATTGTTGAATTACTGGGAAATTTTTTGAATGCTGGGGTTAAAATATTTTTTATGCAATATAGCTACTATCTTAGATCGATCGGCCAATGATGCCTATTGAGTACCTGTATTTTCTATCCACCCTACTTTTGTTGCATCTTCGGATGCAGATCCTAGACCTAGCAGACTTGGTTGGTTTATCGTCCCAGGCGACGTTTTTCTGAAAGTCTTGGCGAGCTACATGGCATTCGGAGCTATGCCAGACTTTCTCTTATTTTGTTACTTTGTGTTTACTCTATGTAGGATTTATTTTAAGAATTGGGTTTCAAGACCATTTACGTTTAGTATTTTACTTCTTTTGTGATTACTTAATTATAGTCTTGTTGGGTGGAAGATTGACTTACTTACTGGTGGGCAATGCTAGGTGCCACCACGACTTTGGATTCTAAATCATAACAGTATAATCAGTTCATACTAATGCATATTCAATGGATAATTAGTG
>JACEIK010001937.1:112590-126939 GCA_018107945.1 Datura stramonium
CTTTTTATTTTTAATTTACTATGAAATTCAAAATTAAACCATTAATATAAAACCACATACTAATAGTAATTTTCAATTATATTGATAGGTTCTAAAATGCCCCTGAATTATGTGATTTGGTATAATATTGTGCTCGATCCATCTTACGAGTGTGGACTATACAAAATAAGGGCGAATTTGAGTAAAAAATTAACGCCGGAGAAAACTTTTATCCCAATAGGTAAACAGAGGATAAATTTGAGCCAAAAAATTAATGTCAGGGCATTTTTGGCTCGTTAGGTAAAAAAAGAGTAATATTGTATCAAATCACATTTCCAAGATGATCGAATGCGTTTAGAGGAAGATTTTTAATTTTGGAAATTGAAATATTTAAAAGTTTGACTAAAGTCAACATTTAGGGTTAACAAGGTCAATTTTGAAGCCTGGCAATTCCACTAGGTCCATAGGGTAATTCGTAACTTTGTTGGATGGTTAAGAAGGGTCTTAAGGCACTCAGAAGTAATTTGGACGCTCGGATTAAATTCAAGTCTTTCTTAAGTTGGGAGTTGACCACAATCTACATTGGTCAAAATGATAATAAATATTTGATTATTCCACTAGGTCGTTAATGTATTTTATGATCGATACATTATTTTATTTCTAAGAGTTCTGGAATGAGTTTCAGTGTTGAAACCAAATTTTGGAATATAGCAAAATTTTTGGTATCTAGTGCAAGAGCTTATCGCGTTAAGATTTCATAATCTTAGGGGCAGAATCCCTAATTTTCAATATCCATATGTGGTAGAAATGAAGAATTACAAATAAATTAGCGCGAAATTACCAAAATAGTGGTTATAAACTTACCCTTTTAAAAAACTAAAGAAATTGCATAAAAAATCGTCCTAATTCAAGCCTTAGAACTCCAAATATGGTGAAAAGAATGGAACTTCAAGATGAAAAATAACTTCACTGCAGCCCTATAGTGGGTCGTACCCGATCCATCCCAGTGCAATTGTGTGAGGCACCTACCAATGGGCGCAAACCTCTACAGAAGGTCCCTATCGATGCCGCTTTCGATGCGTGTGAAGTCCTGCCAATACGCGCGCTGCCTGCAGACACCAAACACTAGCACTTGCAAAAATCTGTTATGTCCAATATATGCTTTTAACACCCAAAACACATTCGAGATCACCCCAACACAAATTAATAGTGCAAATCGATCATAAAATACATTTCAAACTTATTTGATTTATCAATTCACCATTTTAAGATCGTTTTAAGCAGGTGGTCTATGGGAAGTGTAGCTCACATTGAGGAAGGAAAGAGGGAGCTATCAAAAGAAGTTCACAGGCTAGCCCGGTTACGGGTGCAGTTGGCGGATTCAGCTGAAGGTGGCGTGGTAATGCAAAGCGGGTCGGATTCATCCTTGGTAGTTGATGTTAAGTCCAGACAAGATGAAGATCCAGTTCTACTTAAACTTAAAGAAGCATTCCTTAGAAAGGAGGTTGAGGCTTTCTCCTAAGGGGGAGATAGGGTGCTTCGTTACCAGAGCAGATTGTACGTGTCGGATGTTGGTGAGTTGAGACAAAAAATACTGGCTGAGGCACACAACTTGAGATACACCATTCACCCCGGTGCTACCGAAATGTACCGCGATTTGCGGGATATTTACTGGTGGAATGGCATGAAGAGAGACATTGTTGAATTTGTAGCTAAGTGCCCGAACTGCCAGCAGGTCAAGGTAGAACACCAGAGACCAGGAGGTATGACCCAGGATATCAGCATACCCACCTGGAAATGGGAAGAAATAAATATGAACTTCATTAGGGGTCTACCTCGGACTCGTCGACAGCATGACTCAATCAAGGTAATAGTAGACCGAATGACTAAGTCAGCACATTTCCTCCTAGTCAAAACCACAGATCCAGCTGAGGATATGCTAAACTTTATATTCGGGAGCTGGTTAGACTTCATGGGGTGCCATTGGCTATTATTTCAAATAGGGGTACCCAGTTCACCTCCCATTTCTGGAAGTCTTTTCAGAAAGGACTTGGCACTCAGGTCAAGCTCTGTAGCTTTTCACCCGCAAATAGATGGGCAAGCTGAGCAGACTATTCAAACTCTATAAGATATGCTAAGAGCGTGCGCGATCGATTTTAAGGGTAATTGGGATGACCATCTGCCTCTTATCGAGTTTGCGTACAACAACAACTACCATTCTAGCATCCAGATGGCCCCATTTAAAGCATTTTATGGTAGAAGATGTAGATCTCCTATAGGGTGTTTTGAAGTTGGTGAAGCCACCTTGATAGGGCTAGACTCGGTTCATGAGGCAATGTAGAAAGTTCAGCTCATCTTAGAAAGGTTGAAAATAGCTCAGAGCTGCCAGAAATCTTATGCCGATGTGCAGAGAAGAGAGTTGGAGTTTGCAGTTGATGATTGGGTGTACCTGAGAATTTCACCCATGAAAGGGGTGATGAGGTTTAGAAAGAAGGGGAAGCTCAGTCCAAGGTGTGTAGGACCTTATAAAATTTTGAGGCGTATCGGCAAGGTAGCCTATGAGCTAGAGTTACCTTCAGAACTAGCAGTTGTACATCCAGTTTTCCATGTATCACTTTTGAAAACAGAGATTCAACCTCTGTGGTGCCATTGGATAGTTTGGTAGTCAAGGATAGCCTCACCTATGAGGAGGTACCGGTCCAGATCCTTGACCGACAGGTTCGTAGATTGAGGAATAGGGAAATAGCTTCAGTCAAGGTTCTATGGAGGAATCAACAAGTTGAAGGAGCTACGTGGGAGGCCGAAGCAGATATGAGGGCCAAATACCCACACTTGTTCTCTACCGACTCTGCTGTAGCTAGACATGTGAATTTTGTTTTAAGACCTGAACCAGTTGTTGAATTCAGTTCATGTAAATAGATTTTCTTTCTGAATATAGTTGTGTTTATGAAAAGCAAAAATTCAGTTCAGTTATATTTTCTGAAATAGAGGTAGTCATTTCGGTCGTTTTGAAGTTGTATGAGTAGCATTTGAATACCTTGATTGTTATTTTTTCTGGTTGCTATGAGTTTTATAACATTCGAGGATGTATTGTAATTCCCCGGAAGCTCAAAATCAATATCCAGGACTTTAATTAGAAAATTTGGAAAACTGCATAAATGTTGCAGAACGACCAACCTGACGAGTCGTAAAGGGACCCAACAACTCGTCAGGTCAACTGTATTAAGGATGCCAAGAATATAAACCAGTATTCCTAATGGACGGCCCCACGAGTCGTTACCAGGCCCTACAACTCGTTAAGTCACCCGTTGCCAAGCGGGAATTTAGAAGTTTGAGGAATTTACAGTGTACTTGACGAAAGGTCACCACAAGTCATCATAAGCAGTAACGACTCGTCAGGTCCTTCGTTTCTAGTCCCTTCTAACTTTCTTACCAGTGTACCTGACGGACAACATGATGAGTCGTTCCTAGTCATGACGACTCGTCATGTGCCCGTTCGGAGTCGGTAGAAATTTTCCAGTGAACTTGATGGGAGGACCCAACGACTCGTTGGACCTGGTAACGAGTCGTTAGGTCACCCGTTAGGGACACCTGAAAGTTTTTCCCAGCAAATCTCTATGGGCTATTTCGTAATTTCCTATCCTCCCAAGCCCTAAACTACATCGTTTTGGCTATAATTTCAGACGTTTTAGTGGGGAAAAGCGGTCCATTCCTCATTCCCCACTCTCAGTTCTCAAGAAATCATTGAAGTCTCCTCTCAAGAACTCTCAAGCGAAGTCTAGGGTTCCTCACCAATTTCAGTCATTCAAGCTTCTTTATCTGGAGAAATTAGCCAGGTATGTGGGGTTTTAGCAAGGGGATTGTCCTTCCCTTGCGTCCCCAAAGTCCTTCTCAATTTCTTCTATCAGTTTTAAGCCCTGAGCTTTCGAGTATGAGAAGCATTCATGTTTTATCTTTCATTGATTTCACTTAGAACGTTGTTCATGTATATTGTTGATATGACCCCCATGAATTTCTTATCAAATTGTTAGTGTTTATATAAAAAGTGAATTTAAGCCCTAATTCTTCGAGTAATGATTTTGCTCGTTAAATTCCCTCTAGTAAATGAAGAATGCTTTGGGTTGAATTCCTAGAACTTTCTTGCTATTCGTATATGTTGGGTAAATATCCCAAGAATCAGAATGACTTTAGTACGTTGAATGAAATTCTCTATTAGTTTCTTAGTAATTTAGTCAGTTAGAACACAGAACTCTATCAGTCTAGTCTCAGTCAGAATCATATCACTCTAGCTTCAGTCAGATTTTTACCAACCTCAGTGTTGTCCAGAAAATGTCAACTGATTAGTTTGACTCCAGTTTATTTTCGAGGTATCAGTGGTGCCTCCCAGTTTTCAGACTCAGATTCAGATTTCAGTTATTTGGTCCATTAGGCGGTCATGACATTCAGTTATAGCTCTAACCAGCCCCAGGACCCCAGATCAGTTATTAGTTGTTCTGTAGACGGTTACGAAGCTTCTAGATAAGCAGCTCTGACCAGTCTTAGAATCCAGTTTCAGAATCTGGTCCGATAAGGCTCTCAGGGTACATGCAATTATTCTTCCCTGACTAGTCTTTGACCTCAGTTTTGAGCTATCAGCTTAGTAGTTCGGTTTAGGTCTTCCAATGGGAGTAGAACTTAGCACCGAGCGGGCCGGGGTTCCAGCGCACCCAGGTTCCCAAAACTACGTTGCTAGCGTAGGGTACAGTATTACTTGTCCTGATTGGCCCCGGATATTTTTGTGATCACTCAGTTCATGCCTTTATACCCTGATAAGGTATATTGGGTCCTACCTGTGGGGTGTATACATCAGACTCCATGTCTAGCTCACGTGGTTAAATATCGGTTAAAGACTCTCCCACTAATCAGTTCAGTCTAGTATCAGAAGAAATAGCTCAGTTCAGTACAGTATCTCAGATTCAGTGTTTCAGACTTAGGGCATGTCCTTGACCATTAGACAGGGTCATCTTGACCATTTCAGATTATATCAGTAGTTCAGTTCAGTTTACCTGTTGGTCATTGCGTGTCATTTCAGTTCAGACTTTATATTAAGTATGTTTCTCCCACTTACTCAGTACATTCAAAGTATTGACGCATGCTTTCCATGCTGTATCATTTTATGATACAGCTGTAGTTTCTCAGATTCAGCACAGATAGTTGCTTCAGTTTCAGAGCATTCCACTTCAGCAGATCAGAGTGTGAGTCCTCATCATTCGAGGGCCTTTTCTATTTACTTCAGTTGGATATGGTTTATTATAGACTTAGAGTTAGCTGGGGGCCTGTCCCAGCAACTCCTCAGTAGTTGGCTTTCAGACCAGACTTTTCCTTTAGAATTGTATTTCAGAAATACTATTTCTTTCTCTACTTTAAGTCTTTACATTTTCTTAAACTGATAAATCTATTATTTAAAAGTTTCGTTGTGCATGTTTACTCAGAATGCTAGTGTATGATAGACCAGGGGTTGACTTGGGGTCACTTGTGGCTTCAAGTACCGTGTTACGTCCAGGGTGTAAGCTCGGGGCGTGAAAAACTTGGTATCAGAGCACTAGGTTTAGAGTATCCTCAGAAAGTCTGAAAGCCGCTTCGAGTAGATTCCTTTTCATGGGTGTGAAGCGCGCCACACTTATGACGAGGAGGTTACGAGATGTTTTTAGGAAAATTCCCCTTTTTGTTCATGCTTTTTATCATTCGTTAAAGTCCAATTCCAAAGGCGTATTTCTAAATCGTGTCCTATTTCCTTTCAATGAACAATGCCTCCTAGATGTGGAAATGGACGAAGAGTCGGAAACGCCAACAGACCCGCTCCACCAGCTCCGACAGTTCCTCAGGATGACTCCGTGTCTACTGCTAAATTCAGGGCGGCCATTTAGTTGCTTGCTCAAACCGTCACCAATCAAGTGAACCAGTAGGTGGTTCAAGTAGCCACAAATAGGTCTGCAGCGGTCGCTCGGGTGCGGGATTTTACCCTGATGAACCCTCCAGACTTTCACGGAACAAAGGTGGGAGAGGACCCACAAGGCTTTGTAGATGAGATCAGAAAGATCACCAGGATCATGGGTGTCAGCTCCTCCGAGAGTGCTGACTTGGCTGCCTACCATCTAAAAGGGGTAGCCCAGTTTGGTACGAGCAGTGGAAGGAGGGGCGGTCAGCAGAAGCAGGACCGGTTGAGTGGGAGGAGTTTCATACAACTTTTCTGGATAGGTTATTTCTCCGGGAGCTGAGGGAGGCTAAGATGACAGAGTTTATGAACCTACGGCAGGGCAATCGGACAGCGGAGGAGTATACTCTGGAGTTTACTAGACTATCAAAGTATGCTCTAGAGATGGTGGCTGAGAAAATGACTCGCATGCTGAAGTTCGTAAATGGAGTATCTAATCTGGTCCTCAAAGAGTGTAGGACGGTAATGCTAATCAAGGACATGGACCTTTCTAGTTTAATTTTGTATGCCCAGCAGATTGAGGCAGAGAAGCTGAAAGATATGGAACGTAAGAACAAGTGGGAAAGAACTGGTCATACAGATTTTGGCCACTAGAGATCTGGCGGTGGTAGCCGCCCACAGCAACAACAGCTGAGGGCCCCAGCACCTAGCTCAGCCAATGCCCCAACCTTTCGATCCTGCCAGGATCGGAGGGGTGGGTCTTCTAGCACTCAGTCTCAGGCCCACAGTACAGGAAACAAGTATTCAGCTTGTCCCAAGTGTGGTAGGAATCACCCAGGAGAATGCCTTCAAGGACAAGAGGGTTTCTTTGGGTTTGGACAGCTTGGACACAAGCTTAGGGAGTGCCCATCAGCAGGGCGAGGGAGATCACAATCCACTACCTCATCAGCTCCAGCAGGCCGACCAGTTCAGCAGGCCAACCCATCAGGTACAGATGACAGTCAATGCTAGAATCATTTTTATGCTCTCTTCTCGTCAGGATCATGAAAGTTCACCTGACATAGTTATTGTTATGTTATGTCTCTTTCACCTAGACGTGTATGCCCTCCTAGATCTAGGAGCTACTCTTTCATTTGTAACTCCATATGTAGCAGTTCAGTTCTGCATAAGTCTAGAGGTCCTATCAGAACCCTTCTCAGTTTTCACCCCAGTTGGCGAGTCAGTTAGAGCCCAACCGGGTGTATAGAAGCTGCCCAGTCTCAGTCTTGAATAAAATCATTCCAGCTGATCTTGTAGAGCTAGACATGGTCGATTTCGACCTTAGGGGTGATGAGATTTGGTATGAAGGGGAAACTTAGTCCCTGGTGTGTTGGTCCTTACAGGATTCTGAGGCACATTGGCAATGTGGCCTATGAGTTAGAATTGCCTGAAGAGTTAGCATCGGTGCATCCGATCTTTCCTGTCCTTGTTGAAGAAGTGCATTGACGATCCAACTTTAGTTGTACCTTTAGAAAGTGTTGATGTGAAATATAGTCTCTCTTATGAAGAGGTTCTAGTTGAGATTCTTGACCGTCAAGATCGTATGTTTAGAAACAAGAAAGTTATTTCCGTGAAAGTTTTATAGAGGAATCAGTTGGTTGAGGGAGCTACTTTGGAAGCCAAAGAAAATATTATGGCCAAGTACCCTTATATTTTCTATCCAAGTTCAGAACCATCTTGAGGTAACAATTTCCTCTCGTAGTATTTTTATCAGTTCCATGTCCCATCAACTGTCCTTATAATTTTTAGTAAGCATGCATGTCCCATGAATTCAATTGAGTTTTACTCTCAGTTAAATCAACTATTATGTCAAAAATTCACATCTCATAAATTAGTTTCGAGGTTAGTAGCTCTTTCCCTATCAATTTCAATTTCAGTCTTCATATGAGGACGAATGATTTTAAGGAGGAGATATTGTAATACTTCAAAAGTTTCTAAGATCATATCCTAGACATAAAATAGAAAACCATCAAAAAATTTATTTTTCCCTCAGTACGACTCACTCCACGATTCATGAGTGAGACCTTGAGTCGTGGAAAGACTCGTACTGAGCAGCCTAGCAAGATCCAGCAACCTTGTATTTTCCTTCTAGAGATCACGAGTCCAAACCACGACTCATTGGTTTGGATCACGAGTTGTAGGTGGCACTCATGGTTACCTCACCAGTAACCCTCCAGGAAACCACAACTCAGACCACGAGTTATGGTATGAAAGTACGACTCGTAACTACGATTCACGGTCCCTAATATAGTGAGTACCCAATTCAACCAAGATACCATGAGTCATGGTATGAATCGTGGTATCATACCATGAACCATATCGTTAGTTTGTGGTATGATTTCCATCAATTGTTCAAGTTTCCCTAGTACCCATGAGTCTAATCCACGAGTCGTGGATGATAGTACTACTCATGTTACGATTCGTGGAGACTAAATTCAATAATTTCGAAATGTTTCTCCTAGGATATTTTCATAACTTCCTATATTTTTAAATCCTATACTACGTCGTTTTGGGGTCTTTTTAGAGGGAAGTTATGGATTCTTAGTCGACTACCCTCCCACTCCCCGCATAACATTGAAATTTTCAGAGAATAATACAGTCCTAGACTCTCAAGAAAAGCTATGGTTCTTCTTCTCCAACCCTTGGATTTTTCAGAAATCAGTAAGAATACGTCAATCTAGGTATGTCTGATTATCAGTAAGGGATTTCTTTCACCCTTATATCCAAAACATACGTCTAAATCCATATTTTCAACTATCATTATATAAACTCATAATTTTTGGGCTAAAATCTCTTTTCGCAAAAACTATGAATTTTTGTATATTATGTTCCGTCATGATTTTCCCATGAATTTTATAGTATGTATGGGTTATAATTTTAGAAAAATATCCATTTATCTTTATACTCATAACTTAGCATGACTTATTCAAATTAAGCATATTTTTAGAATGATTCATTATATTATGATCTTATGATATCAGAATCAGTACAACTTGCATGGGTATTTTAGTATTTTAGATATTTCAGTAAACAGTATGATTTTAACTAGTCCATGCTAACCTTTTAGACCTCAGTTATGATTATGAGCGCGTATATATAGTTTTGGGAGTAGTATTTAGCATCGACGGATGTAGGTTTAGATCAACCAAGTCTCAAACTACGTGCCACCGCAGGATAAGGGTCATCGCCAATTGAGAATGTCTCCCTTTGCCCCAATGGGCTCATGAGTGAATTCATGTCAGTCATGATTCTTACCTTTGGCAAGGTATAGAATATCCTCCCAACTAGGGTTACAGGTTAGACTCCATGGTGCTCACATGGTGTACGTCGATTATGAGAACCTACCACAGATATACTTTATTAGTAATTATATAGGGCCCATATTTTTATAAAATGAATTTGCTTTATGACTTACAGATATGTTCAACTTTATATGTATGTTTCACTCTTGTGTCATTATACATCAGCTTATGTTCTTTCAACAAATTTCACTAATACAACATGATTTTCCAGTATGGTTTCCCTACTTCACTCATGTTTTACATATCTTATATACTCAGTAAAGTCAAAGTACTGATCACATATTTCATGCTATATCATCTTATGATATAGGTTTAGGTACTCAGACTCACTCCGCAGTTAGATATGTTTTAATACCAGTTCAACTTCACCGTTGATGAGTCCTCATCATCCGAGGACGACAATTTAGTTATATTTTTTTATTTTTTCATTTCAGCTTCAGCGTTTAGAGCTAGTTGGGGACCTGTCCATTCAGCTCGTCAATTCTTAGAGGCTTTTCAGAAATATATAAATATTTCTGCTTAGTCACTTTACATTGTTTTAGAATTAAACATGTTTTTTTAAATTCAAAGTTATTCAGTTAAGTGTTTATGTATCAGTTAGCTTATGTTAAGCTATTTTAGTATAAGATTAGTGTCATGCTAGTATCATAGGTTAGATTGGGATCATTTATGGTTCTAAGTATCGTGTCACTTCCAGGNGGTAGTTTAAGTTAAAATCCAGACAAGATGAAGATCCAGTTCTACTCAAACTTAAAGAAACAGTTCTCAAAAAGGAGGTTGAGGCTTTCTCCAAAGGGGGTGCAAACTCAAGTTATGACACATCCCAGTGCGACCGTACGAGGCACCTGTCATGTGCGTGAGCCTCTGTGGGAGGTCCCTGTCACGCGCCTACTGATGCACATGAAGTCCTGCCGAGGTCTCTACTGACACACGCGTTGACTGACAACCAGACACCAGCACCAGCAAAAATCTATTATTTCTAATATTTAGTTTTAACACCTAAAGTTCATCCGAGATCCCCAGGGCACAAATCAATAATGCAATCGATCATAAAATACATTTTGAACCTATTGTATTCATCATATCACCATTTTGAGATCATTTTGATCAAATGTTGATTGTGGTCAACCTTAACCTCCTTAAAAACTCAAAATTCAACCAAAGACTTAAAACACTCCTGGATACCTTGGGATCCATACCAATCATCAACTAAGTCAAAAGTCAACTTCAGGACCTAACAAAACTATTACAATTTGACTTTGAGTTTGTTAACCGAAAATGTTGACCTTGATCAAACTTCTCAAATTGCAAATCTTTAAAACTAAAAATCCCATCCACTCTTCATATGATCACCTCGAGAATCATGATATTCATTCCGTGAGTAATAAACAACATAATAGATCTATGAAAAGGTTCAAACTAAAGAAATGGGTTCAAAAGCACAAAAAGGCCATATGGTCGTTACATAAATATTGTACATTTATATTGTACGTTGATTAACAAAATTGTGTACAATACTTGCACGAAGGATGCACATATATAAAATTTTCAATCTAAATTCTCCCTATATATAACATATATATGTACAATATTAAGTTGAATAAGATCAAATACTTCACGTGAGGAATTAGCATACTGACTCACTTTCATCCTTCCCGTTCATAGACCAAGGGAAACTCGTAACAATCAATTTCAACATGAACCTATAAAGAAAATTAAAAAAAATCTTTTAAAACACATGTATCAAGATGAACCAAAATAAAGAGAAATAAAATCAAAAAATCAGGAAATAGGTATCGATTTATTTTATGGTGAAATTTTGTTCATTCAAAAAATTATTAAAATTTCCATATGCAAGACAATGATATATGCACAAGATTTAAAATCTTTCTTTACTTCTTGGTAGTTCTTACAAATATACAAAGGTGATTCTTCTATAATATTAGAGGATGAATTATATAACCAAAATGAAGAAATAAAATGGGAATCTTTTTTCCTAGAATATATGTGAGAAATGAAAGGATAAAGAGAAGAAAGTATCTTTGAGTCTTGAGATATGGTAAAAAAAATGAGGAGCAAATATGCCCATATTTATAGGACTATGAAACCTTCAAATGTGAAAAATAAACTACAAAAAATAGCACCTTTATAATTAACAAAGATTGGCCAAAAATTCCCTTGAAATGTGAGATTTGGTACAACATTATCCTCCGTTTATTTATCAGCCAAAAATGCCCCCGCATTAAACTTTTAGTTCAAATCTGCCCTTATGTCTAACTGTGTCTTAAAATATAATAATCAAATATTTATTGCCCTATTCTGATTCACCTAAATTAAAACCCTTCCCAAATAAATAATAAAAATCATTCATGACCCATGTTTTGACTCGATCAATTTAAAAATAATATTAAAAAATTTATGAATTACATGACATCTTCCTATTAGACTATTTTAAATCAACCCATAATTAATTAAAACTCAACTCATAACTCGTGATCCAACCAAAACCTATACATGGGCGTCTGATTGCCCCATCTAAATAAATATTATTTTCTATTGTAAAATTTGCTATCAATTACCCAATTGTCTTATTTTCTTCTTTTAATTTTTTCCTAATTAGGATATTAAGGACTCAAACTTAAAATAAATTTACATGTTCATATTCTTTTGATTTATATTATTATCATGGGGATGGGTAGGGGCGGAAGGGTATAAGAGGAAAAATGAATATTATTTTCATTGTTTTATTTTGAATTTTCATTTTGGGTATACACACAAAAGCAAATGTAGTGTTCACAGTTGCTTAATTAAATCATCTTCTATTGACCTATTTATTTATGTATGAATATTGTTGTTATTTTTTCTGATTTGTCGTAGCTTTAAAAAAAATTAAAATTTAAAATGGTAGGCAATATATAAGAGAGAAGAAAATTGGGAATTTTTAATTTACTATGGAATTCAAAATTAAACCATTAATATAAAACCATATATTAATAGTAATTTCAAATTATTTTAACGAAGAAGGTTCTAAAATGTTCCTAAATTATAAAATTTGGTACAATATTGCCCTCAATCCATCTTACAAGTGTGGAACCTTAGAAATAATGGCAAATTTGAGCTAAAGAGTTAATGTCGGGGATATATTTACCCCAATAGGTAAACAAAGGGCAAATTTGATTAAAAAAATTAACGTTAGGGGCATTTTTGGACATAAACAAAGAGTAACATTGTATCAAATCAGATTTCGAAGATGATCGATGCATTTAGAGGAAGATTTTTAATTTTGGAAATTGAAATGTTCGAAAGTTTCACTAAAGTCAACATTTAGGATTAATGAGGTCAATGTCGAGGTTACACGATTCTACTAGGTTCGTAGGGTGATTCATGACTTAGTTGGATGGTTGGGAAAGATCTAAAGACACTCGAAAGTGATTTGGACCCTTAGATGGAATTCAAGTCTTTCTTAAGTTTGGAGTTGACCATAGACTATGTTGGTCAAAACGACTTCACAATGGATATTTGATTATTCCAACAAGTCTTTAATTTATTTTATGATCGATATACATCATTTTTTAATGTCCAGTAGGTTTGGGATGAGTTTCGAGTGTTGAAACCAAATTTCGGAACATAGCAAATTTTTTTGGTATTTGGTGCAAGAGCTACCACACTATAGGAGCGCAATCGCAAATCATCAAAATATGATTTCGTAACCATAGGGGCGGAATCCCCAATTTCCAATACCCATATGTGGTTCAAATGAAGAATTAAAAAATAAATCAACGGGGAATTACCAAAATAGTGGTTATAAACTTACTCTTTATGAAATTAAAGAAATTGCATAAAAAATCATCTTAATTCAAGCTCTAGAATTCTAAATATGGTGAAAAGAATGAAATTTCGAGATTAAAAATAACTCCATTGCAGCTTTATAGGGGGTCATACTCGAACCATCCCAGCACGACCGTGTGAGCCACCTGTCGATGTGTGTGAGCCTCTGCGGGAGGTCTCTGTTGATGCCCCTACTAATGCACGCGAAGTCCTACCTAGGTATCTGCCGACGCCAGACACCAGCACCAGAAATCTGTTATGTCCAATATTTGGTTTTATAACTCAAAACTCATCTGAGATCCCTCGAACGCAAATCAATAGTGCAAATTAATCATAAAATACATTCCGAACCTGTTGGATTCATCAAATCACCATTTTGAGATCGTCTCAATCAAATGTTAACTGTGGTTAACCTTAACCTCCTTAAAATCTCAAAATTCAACTAGTTACTCAAAACACTCCCGAACACCTTGGGATTCGTATCAACCATCCACTAAGTTAAAAGTTGCCTTCCCGACCTAACGAAACTATTAGAATTTGAATTTGAGTTTGTTAACACGAAATGTTGACTTTGTTCAAATTTCTTAAATTGCAAACCTTCAAAAATGAAAGTTCCATCAAATCTTTTTCCGATCACCTCGAGAATCGTGACACTCATCCTGCAAGTCATAAACAACATAATGAAGCTATGAAAAGGTTCAAACTGAAAAAATGGGCTCAAAAGCATAAAAAGACCATGCGGGTCGTTACAAAAATATTGACAATTATATTGTACGTTAATTAATAAAATTGTGTACAATACTTGCACATAGCAATATATAAAAATTTCAATGACCTCTAAATATTCCCCATATATAACATTTATACTTACAATGTTAAGTTGAGAAAGGTCAAATATTTTACGTAACAATTAATTCCAACACGAACCTATATAAAGAAAAAATAAAAGAAAATTTTATTAGAACACATGTATCAAGATGAACCAAAATAAAGAGAAACAAAACCAAAAAGTTAGGAAATAGGTATTAATTTATTTTATGGTGAAATTTTATTCAATCAAAAGATTATTAAAATTCAAATATGCAGACAATGATATATATACAAGATTAAAAATCCTTTTTTACTTCTTAATAGTTCTTATAAATATACAAAAGTGATTCTTCTATAAGATTGGAGGGTGAATTATACAAACACAATGAAAGAAATAAAATGAGATGTATGGGCCTCACATGAGGGTGCATTATCAAAAGCTTATTAATTAATTGCTAAAAACGACATAAAGGGCCC
>JACEIK010001937.1:222277-235043 GCA_018107945.1 Datura stramonium
CTGCCCGTTGCCAAATGGCTCCTAACGGTCACTACCAAAAAAAAAGTTTAAAATCTCACCATTAACTTGTACCGGAATTGGGTCTACCAGTATCGGGTCAACCGCTAAATTTCTCCTCGCACCGGTTCCCCTACCCGATACCCTCTATACCGATTTATACCGGACCTACTGGAATCGGGTCTTACAGGTACGGGGTCCGTTACCGAAACGGGACGGATAGGGTTGGACCCGGTTTCCTTGCCACCCATAGTCTCTGCCAGAAGATTCAAATTACCTGTATATAGGGCCAAAAAAACCTTTAAACAAGTAGAAGATTTGTGATTTTATTGTGAGCAATATTCCCGTTCACTCAAGTTACATGTATATATTTTAGGTGATTATGCTGAGCGGACGATGAAATACATGTCAATACTTTTTCTTTTAATCATAAAAATGGAGAACCATTCCAATCCTGAATATGATTTTCCTCTTGCTCCTATGTTTTGTGAGTCTTTTTTCAACACTTTGCTCTGAAGTAGGAAAATAAAATTACTGCAACATTGTTTCATRACATGCCTGAGTTRATTTAAAGATTTACTTAATCCCAATAAAATAATATATTTWTYCACAAGAGAATGTGTTTGATTTGGTATCTTATCARCTATATATTCTTAAGAGTAMAATTGGAGATGTAACTTTTGATAGTTTCATTAAAAGAATCRAATRTAATTGTTGAATTGTTRTTGTCTTTTTGTTTTATAATAGGTTATRTCTTTTGTTTTATGATGYGCGYRTGCTTGATGGACTATAATTTTCTTGGTTACWYATTTATTGGTAATATTACTCCTTATTTGAAGAAGCATGTATGTTCTTATTATTTATTTTGTCATATTTGATTTTGATGGTGGTTTTGAATGTTTGATTATGAACACTAAAAAACAATGGAGAATATTAATCCCACAAAAATTAGTAAAGTACTTAAAATCTGGACAAGGCAATGACCTTTTTGTATTCACTTTTTAGCATGATAATATATATAATTCTCTTCTGTTGCTTTTTGTATGTTATTCTTGTGGTTTTTCAATTCTTGTATATCATCAATAATTTTAACCATGGCCATTAATTTCATCCACTATTTTTTCTCTGTGTCTCTTTTATATATTCTTAGCATTATATGCTTGAAATATTTGATGTAAATACTTAATAGTACTATTATATAACCAACTTAGGGGTCATCTACTCACTATCTTTCTTGGATATGTTTTTTTGCAGGAAATTTAGGAGTCATATGATATACTCATTAACTATGATAATTAAGGTGATCAATAAGATTTGAACTTCTACTAATACAAACGAAGGAAGAAGTACAAAAATGAGGAATAAAGACGACTCTTATATAGGAGGTGTGGGCCTTTCAAATGCTATGTTCCTTAAATTAGATGTTGATGAAAATTTCTACTTATATCATTTCTAAAAGTTGGTTTTCAAAGAAAATATTAGTTTCATTTATCAACTTGAATAGACATAATTGAATCAAGAGTCATTTTCAAAATTCAAGTTGGAAGTACTTTATACCAATAAAGTCTATCATGACTTTTTATTTTTCTGTTTTGTGTAAAGTATGAAATATATTAGTTGTATCTTTCCAGTTTAACCTGATAATGTTAGGATAAATTATTGTACCTCAATAAATAATGTCTCATTACAACAACTATAAGCCCTTATCCCAAACATACTTAAGTAGCTATACGAATAGTCACCGTGCCTATCACTTTTCATTTATGATTATAACCTATGTTGCTCAGATCCTCCATAGATGCTATCACAATCGTATTGGATCTTTCAAAAATATATATCTTTTGGAGGAGAATATTATCAAGATAAAAGAATATAGTTAGATTTATTGGTTCAGTAATTATATCTTACAAATCTATGCAACACCTGGTAAAAAATTTATCTAGCAGTTTCTTTTGTGTAATAGTTAATGATTGTCATGCCAAACATGTACTTTTTCTTTGTAATTGGTAGATAATAGGTCATTTGCAAATTAGTTATGACTTTAGTATATATGTATAATTATTTTTACTTTGTAAAGTAACTCTACTTTTTTACCAACATAAAATTTAATAGTTAAGTATAATCTCTTCATTAATTGATTAGTCTGAAGTTATATGTATGATTTGTTACGAGATATCAAAATTATCTTAATGTCCTGAGTTGATATTGAGCTGCTTCACATGATTACTTTACATTAAATAAATTTTTTTTGTATTTAAACTTTCAAGATATTTCATCCTATGTTTATCTAATTAAGATGTTTAAATATTTATTTTAATTGGTAAATCCACATGCTTATTAATTGTATATGATGATGTCATTTTTCATGCATAAATGGTTAAAAGATACTCGTAGGAACATCTCACTCACCAAAATGAATCCAAGGATGCATAAGTAAGGTTATGCAATCCATTCAAGTTATCTGATCTAATCATTCAGGGTTGCATATCTTTGAAATAGAAAGTGAAATGTAGCAGGTATTTTATTATGATTTTTTTTTCCATAGTGCCATCTTTCATAGAAAATCTCTTTTTTGCTTGAAGTGGATAGAGAATTTGGAAGTTCTAGCAGCACTGTCATTTGTATTTATGTTTCATGTATTTATTTGTTTAGTCGACTTTTTCTTAACGATAATATATAGTAATATTTTTCAGATTTGGTGCATCAATGACAGTGCAAAAATAATAATATTAAAAAAAATATTATAAGTATTACGGAGAATATTGCTATTCATATATGATATATCATACATACTTTCCACCCTAATGAGAGGAAAGACGATTATATTTATGCTTGTAGATTTGCAATTCAAGATTGTTGTATCTTTTTGTTTATTTATTAAGATTATTTTGGAGACCATTTTGATGAGGAAGCAACAATAGAAAAAGTGCCTATTTTGTGTTGATATTATTTAACCCATTAAGTATGAAAAATAACATCATCATATATAATTAATCATTACATCATCATATACAATTAACCATCATCATATACATCATATTATTTAACCTTTTATACATGAAAAATGACATCTTTTATAAAAAATTCCTTTTTTCTTGAAGTGGATAGAGAATTCGGAAGTTCTAGCAGCACTGTCATTTTTATTTATTTTTCATGTATTTATTTATTTAGCCGACTTTCTCTTAACGATAATATATAGTAATAATTTTCAGATTTGGTGCATCGATAGCAGTACAAAAACAATAATATTAAAAGTAAATATTATAAGTATTACGGAGAAGATTGCTATTCATATATGATATATCATACATACTTTCCACCCTAATGAGAGGAAAGACAATTATATTTATGCTTATGGATTTGAAATTCAAGATTGTTGTATCTTTTTATTTATTTATTTATTAAGATTATTTTGGAGACCATTCTGATGAGGGAGCAACAACGGGAAAAGTGTCTATTGTGTGTTGATTTATTATAATTTTGAAAGTTTTTTTACTCGATATTACTTTATAAAGCTTTTAAATTTTACTTAAAACGAGATTTGATTAGTTTAGATTTTAGACTTTAAAGCAGATGAGACTGTAATTGAATCAATTTTTCTATGCTATAGTTAATACACTAGAAAGCTCTTTACGACAAAGCTTACCATCAAAATGAACGAAGCCTCAATCAAACAAACTTGAGTTGATTATATGAATCCTCTGTATCTATTTAGATCAGTTTCATTAATCAAAAAGCTCATACTACAAATAAAATCTATACATTTCTTTAGTTGAAAACCTAATCCGCGGGCAAATATACCCGAGGCTTATTTCTTGGCACCATCCCACATTTCAATGCTACACCATACAAGTAACGAGCATTCAATAGCATTCCTTGTTGATTCAGCTCATTGATCAACAAATTGAATGGAACTTTACTGGGAGATTTTCCATCTTTCAGCACAAGAACAAAAACTAATAATGCCTTGTGAACTTTTCCCTCCTGACAAAGTACACGAATAAGATTTGAGAAGGTGAATGCCTTGGGAGAATACCCAATTCTAACAATCTCATACAAATTGTCTAGAGCTTTATCCAACTTCTTGCCACTACAAAAAGCTTCAATAACCAACTCATAACCAATAGGGTCAATAGCCAGTCTTCGACTCTGCATTCTTTCAAACACTTCATATGCATGTTCTAAGAGCTCCTTCTCTTTCCTAGATTGCCTGCATAACCCTCTCAACAATGAATTCATCAACCTCCCATCCACCCCAAATTCAAGTTTTAACATCTCCTGGTAAATGGATAAAGCAGCTCCAATTTCCCCCCATTTCAACAATCCATGCAACAACGTGCTGTAAGTGATGCGATCAGGCACACAATTTTCCTCTTTCATTTTCCTCAACAAACCAATCCCATCTAAAGGCCTGCCTTCTTTGAAATACCCATTAAACAGAGTATTGTAACTAACCACATTAGGGGTCAACCCCATTTCCATAGCTTCTTCAAGCAATTCCAGTGCCTCACTGGACCTACCCACCTTACAGAAACCATCCATAACAGCAGTATAAGTATAAAGATCAGGTTTTTTCTTAGATTTCTTGATATTCAAAAGCAACTCATAGGCTTCTTCTACTCTACCAAGAAAGCAGAGACCTTTAAGCAAGCAATTGTAAGTATGGATTGTGGGTTCACATCCAATTTGACCCATAACTTCAAAAATCTCATAGGCTTGTTGCAATTTTCCAGCTTTGCAGAAAGAATTGATCAGAGTTGTAAAAGTGGCAACTTTTGGTTGAAACCCGTCTTCCAACATGTGAGCTAAAATGGATTTGGCTGTTTCAGGATCATCTTTTTTGCAGTACAAACTGACCCAAAGTGAGTACGTGTATTCATCGAGTGTCAATGCATAAGATAATGATGAACACAGTTTTAAGGCTAGCTCAAACTCATCTGCTAAAACCAAAGATGTAAGTATATGATTGAAATCAGATGTTATTCTTGTGAATTCAACATCTTCTGAAGTGGGTAAGGCTCTGATAGCTTCAACAACATCTTTCCACCGGGAATTAACAGTATCCTTACTAAAAAAAGGAGTGGTCAAGGACTGATGAGTTTTTATGTGAGCAAAGTGAATCTGGGTTCCATCTTTATTTGGGAACCGATTGTTTGTATGCAAGGCTGTGGGTGTAATGTTTTGAACAGTGGAGACTAGAGGTGCAACAGAGAAAACCAAGTGTTGCAGGCTAGTAGGGGAGAAAAGTGAAGAAGGCATATCAGATGGCAAAGACACAAAACTTTGAGCAAAATTAGCAAGTACTGCTAGTCGGGAGGAATTTATAAGACTCACCTTTTGTATTTTACGTTTATTCCTACTTTCTACTAAATTATTTAGTATAATTTTTATAGATTTCGTACGGAAGGTTCTAGAAAATAAAACTTTTTCATTTCAAAATAAGTGATGTTTTACATAATAAAAAAGACATTAATGATATTCTTCAAATTTTATCCTTATTTAAGTGGAGAGAGTTTTACATAATCAAAAAAATATTAAAGAGTTATATCATTTTCAAGATATTTATTAGGGGTAAATAGGTAAAATTATATTTTTCTGTCTAGGAATGAATATTTTTCTTAAAAGGCGGGTTTAAGCCGAAAGCACAATTTATTTTGAAACGGAGGGAGTAAATTAATTCTCTCGCTATTCATGACTTGAATTTGATAAAACTTTCTCAAAATGGTTTAAAGAATTTTAGGATACGGTAGGGTAGATATTAAATATCATATTGAAATTGAAATTGAAATTTTTAATAACGAGATTTTGATATTTATGATTTTTGGTATGTGATATGCATTTTAAAAAGTTATGGTATTTGATACGGTATTCGATAATTAGAAGAAAAATACTGAAATATCAAATATCATATTGAAGTATAAAGTTATATATACAATTCATATATATTAATATAATACTATAATACTTTGGAGGCTAAGGGGTTTAGGTTGAGTAGGACCAAGACGGAGTATCTAGAGTGCAAGTTCAGTGACGTGATGCATGAGACCGATGAGAGAGTAATGTTGGGCTCAGAGGGTATTCAGAAGAGAGAAAGTTTCAAGTACCTTGGGTTTATTATCCAAGGAAATGGTGAGATCGACGAGGATGTTGCTCACTGTATTGGTGCAAGGTGGATAAAATGGAGGCTAGCATCCGAAGTCTTGTGTGATAAGAAGGTGCCAACAAAACTTAAAGGAAAATTTTATAGAGTGGTGGTTAGACCGACTATGATGTATGAGACAGAGTGTTGACCAGTCAAAAACTCCCACATCTAGAAAATGAAGTTTGCAAAAATGAGGATGTTACGGTGGATGTGTGGGCATACTATGAGGGAGAGAATTAGGAATGATGATATGGGGGCCAAGGTGGGAGTGGCTACGGTGGAGGATAAGATGCATGAGGCGATACTGAGGTGGTTTGGACATGTGATTAGGAGACGCACGGATCCCCTAGTGCGAAGGTGTGAGAGGTTGTATATGGACGATTTTAGGAGAGGTAGAGGTAGACCGAAGAAGAAGTGGAGAGAGGTGATTAGACAAGATATGAATCAGTTGCAGCTTACCGAGGACTTGGTCTTTGATAGGAAGGTGTGGAGGATACGGACTAGGGTAGCAGGGTAGTAGGTAGGAATGTATTGCCTGCTTTTGTATTCTTGGTGTAGTATCGCTTGTATAGTTGTTTGTCATGTATTGTTGTTGGTCTTGTTGCGATTAATTTTTATTATTGTTTTTCTTTTCCGTCCTTTTGTCTCTTCCTTTTCTTTAGAATCTTTGTGTTATATGATTATCGTTAGTATATTGTTATTACTCTGTTTGTATTTCTATAAGCCGAGGGTCTATCAGAAACAACTTCTCTACCTCGGTGGGGGTATGGCCTGCATGCATTCTACCCTCCCCAGACTCACTTTGTGGGATTCCACTGGGTTGTTGTTTTTGTTGTTGTATAAAATAGCATTATACAAAATTAATTATGTAGATATTGGAACTCTGATTACCATATCTTGATTGAAATATCATTTTGTGCAATTGATTAATGAAGGGAATTGTATGCTTATACTTTCTTTTCATTATTTCTACATGTATAAGGTATTAATATGACATCATTGATATGTTTCTTGAAAATCCAAAGTCATAATTCTCTATTATATGAATATATATAAGTCGAATAAACTTTGGTTACCAACTTACCATACTGCAAAATATTGAAACCAAACTTTAAAATACTGAATTAATTTGATATGGTAATGGAATAGTATTTTTAAAAATCGAAATTACCTAACTGAAGTTTTCAAGACCGTACTATACATACCATGCCCATCCTTATTGAGTGTGTTTACCTGAAAATCAACACAATTGAATTTATCACGAGATTAAAAAATGGTGCATCGATTTAAACTCGAATTTTATAAATTAAACAAGTGATACGTTGCTAAATAAACTTATGTAAAAGATAATAATCTAAGTGGACAAATGTATGGAATAATAAAAATCAAATGTGGTGATTCAAATCTAGTATTGAGTGTACCTCTATGCAGTTGACTCAAGAATCGAGATATTTGTGTGTGAGTTATTGAAACCAAAGGCTTAGCTAAAGCATGTAAAGAGAGGAAATTTAGAGTACAAGAATTTCAATATATTTCTTAGTATTGTCAAAAATTCAACCATTTACAAGTGAATGAAATAATTATTTATAGGCAATGAAAGGAATACATCAGCCAATAAGAATGTTCCACTCTAGTCTTATAGTACATTTTTCCATAGAAATGACCCACCTGGTAATACTGTTACATGTGCAGCAGTAACCCTTCCGTGATTCATGAGATCTTGTACGAACTTTATTGACGTGTCTATCATTTTAGTCCTTTTAATGCTTCTTTAGTCTATGAGTCTTTTTTTCTCCTTTTACGACTTCGGGCCATAAGTTCCCGTCTTATCTCTACCAAAGCCAATTGGTTAATCCGACAAAAAGATAAGAGTAGCCAAAATGATTGCTCAATGATACATATACTCATCTGATGACTCTTTGAAGGGAACTTCTCCTGATATTTTTATTCTAACTTCTTCTTTAATTTTATTTTGATGCCATATGTCCTATCATACTAAGCGACCACACATATATAATATTTTTTCCTAATACATATAGTCCCCCTCTTTTGGGATACTTTTCCATATTAAGCAAAATATGATTCAAATTTCTTGGTAGGAAAGCAAGCAAAACATTTTCTGATAGTTGAAAAGACATGCCTCCAACTACTTTAAATGCGCTTGCCATGCGTTGTTTAATTATCGATCCAGAAATGATGTGTCAATCGAGGCAATGAATACTCTTTTATTCAATAGTCTATAAATAATGCTCTTGGCACCAACTCTCAAATTTTACAACTTTCTAAAACTTTTCTTTATTTATGTGATTTCTTGCTTCATACCTTCGAATGATCAAAACTTCATATCTTCAAATCTTCAAACCTTCATCTCTACCTAAATTTTATCAATAATGTCTTCTTCTTCTAACCTTTAGATGTCTTCTCTCTTCGGCGGTGGCCCCAAGAAGAATAAGAGAGTAGATGTTGAATTCTCGGAGCCTACCGTTGAAGAACTAATTCCTAAAATTTGGAACTTCTAAAATGACTTCAAATCTCGATCAGACAGTCAAATTGGAATTAGAATATATCGACCAGTACTTATTATTTCTTTAGTTTGTAAAGAACATCCTCCTACTATTCGAGACAACTGCAAGTGTCCAGAAGGTGAAGTTCGGTATTCACACTCGATATTATTGAGAGTGTAAACTTTTTCAGACTAAGCTATTCATTTGTTTACACTTATCTGTTCATGCTTGATTCGGGGATCCGATGATAGACATTTTCATTCAATTTTTCCAAACTTACTAGATATGTTTGGCTCAAATTAGTCTAACATTTAGAGGTGCGTGGCTCGTCTTTGGGTCTTGGACGAGAAAGTTGGCCTATCATTTACCTTGGATTACCTGATCTTACTTTTTCCCTTCACTTCTTTCAAGGCAGAATTGCGAATCTCATGAGTCAAACAAAGAGACCCATCATTATGAGTTCAGATGATGATCATGATCGGGGTTGGATAAAGAGATTTGTTGTCGTTACCACTGAAGACATTGTTTCGGACTATCTGATTCCTGAATCATAAAACTTTTGTCATAAGTCTCCATTCTTTTATACATTTTTCTCCCCTTTGTGGTATTTTGGCACTTCTATTTTAACTTTGTACGGAAGTTTATTATTCTAACACCTACTTGGTTGCTATCGACCGAAATCCCTATTCGACAATATTTTCAAAGTATCCTAGATGTTACCGTGCCCAAGGATCGATCATGCAAAATTTTTTTGGCATCATAGGATGGAAAGTCAAGAATCATGGTATCTCTTATTGATTCTTTTTCGAAGTATCCAAATGAATATATCCATTTTTATTGACATGTTTTAGCATACATAGATTTTCTAAAGAGTTCATCCAAACCTCGTACCAAAAGAATTCTTAGTCTCTCTACAAGAATCTCAACAACATGTTGAACGCAACCTTAGTGCCAAACACCCTTCAAAATCAATTGTTATAACTGAGGAAATTGTTGATGCCTCCAATTCTCTGCCATAAAAGATGAAAAAACCTAATTATGCCTTACCTGCTGATCAGGGTGAAGGATCAATCAGTCCTGCCTCGGGGATAGGAAACCTGATTACTTTATCATAGGATACTAATAGAAAGAAAACCAATGATAATAGCTTTCCCCTTACAAGGAAGAGATCTTCATCCTCCTTGATCATAGTCTCGATGAGGTTAAACAATTATATTTTGAGGCCGAGCATGTTGAAATGACCAATTCTCATTGTTGGCCACCTCTCTCGATGAGGTTAAACAATTATATTTTGAGGCCGAGCATGTTGAAATGGCCAATTCTCATTGTTGGCCACCTTATGTCCCTGCTTACACTGGGTTGTCATGACCCGAGTCCATATCTTGGATGCAACACAGTGTTTAGAGACATAAGTGACTCGAGCTAACCCATGGCTTAGCGTAATACTAACGTGACATAAACTTATAAAGAATCTAAGTGGAAGCTAACTGAAGTGTACAACATTCTTTTAGGCATAAAAGTAATATTTGGTAATAACACCGAAGTCTTATAAAAGCACTAGGTCAAAAGTTGAAACTAATACGCCTCTATCTGAAAGCCTCTAATATTGATAAGTTGTTGGGACAAGATCCCAACTAACTCCAAAGTCCGAGACTAATCTGAAAACAAATACCGAAATAAGAAAGATAACTTCGGTCCTTGGGAGATGAGGACTCACCACTGTCAAGGGCCAGTAGTCGCTAGAAGGAGTCTAATTGTGCTGCAGAGCCTGAGTACCTGTGCCTATATCATAAAATAATATAGCATATGGAGTATACGGTCATTACTTTGAATATAATGAACATGCGAGATATGAAATTGAAATATAAGCATACTGGTAAAGTTTGAAAGATTTAACTGGGCTGATGTACAATGACCCTATTTGAATGCATAGGTACTGAAGGTAGCATGAAAATATAAAAGTATTGTAAGTGCTAATAAAATTGATTTTAAGGCCATGTATATGTGAAATTAAAACTGAGACTAAGATTGAATACTGTATTGTGGGAGAACTGTTAAGCGACATATAACCACGTGAGCTATATGTAGAGTTCGATGTATACACCCATCAATAGGATCCAATATACCTTGACAGGGTATAAAGGCATGGTCGTGTGATCACTAAATTGAGGCCCATATGGGCTAATAACCTACGGTGACACGTAGTTATGGGAAACTGGGTGTGCTGAACCCCGACCCACTCGGTGCTAAGTACTACTCCCAACTGGATATATATATATATACAAAAAAAATGTATACTACTATACTGATAGCTTGAAATCTGATGCCCTAAGACTATGTCAAAACTACTTATCTGAAAGTGTCCTGAGAGTCTATAGGACCTAGACTTGATAAATCGATAACACTGAATATACTGATATTACTGATAGTACTAATGGTACTGAGTATACTAAGAATACTAAAAATACTGTAAAATACAAATGCACAATTCTCGAGAAAATCATATGTACTTTTGTAAATCAAGCTAATTGGAGATAGTACTAGTTCATGAAGAAAAACCTCTAAAATCATGCAAGAATTAAGAATCATGGAAAAGATACTACATAAGCTGAAAATAAGTTCATGGGTATAGATTCTTTTAGTCATGAAAGCCTTAGAATATAGAGAAAAGATAGGGAAAATTCAACATTGGAAGAAAAACCCTAAATCATGATTTCTAGAAAAACAACATAACTAGGGTTGTTGTAATTATTGGGGCACAAGGATGGAAGTAAACCCTTGTTGAAGTCCAACATACCTGGAGAAGAAAACCTCCTTGATAGAACTTGAATTCTGGAATCTTTGAGGAAGAGCCCTAACTTTGGCTTGAGAGAGTTCTTGCACTTCTATGGCATGTTCTTGAGAGTTTAGGAGAGAATGAGAGGGAATGATCGACTAATCCCCTAAATATCCTTCCAAATTATTCCAATACTACATAGTTTAGGAATAATAAGAGTGTGGAGTTACAAAAATACCCCTGGAAAATTGTACGAAAAACTGTCTGTTAGTGACCACGACTCAAACTACAATCCATAGGTCCTTACCACGACTTGGACTAAGTCTCGTGATTACTGATCTTGTCTTTGGTTATCCTCTGAACCTCCTACCACGGACATTCGCCACGACCTGTACCACCTTACTACGGGTCGTATGATGGCTTATGGTTACCCAAAAATCCTTGAGCACTTCTCTAAATCTCTTTCCACGACTCCTTAGTATAGCCATACAATCTTGGTACGAGTCGTGGATTCCTGCCATGGTTTCCTGAAAAAGTTTTGCCGATTCACTGGACTCCTTGTGACGGGTCTTGGTATGGTTCGTACCTTCATACCACGAGCCTTACTGAGGCTCTTACTTGAAATTTCATTTTTTCTGTGGGTTCATACTCTAAGTCTAGGGTCTGATCTTAGGGACTTTTGTGGTGTTACATTATCTCCCCCTTGGGAACATTTGTCTTGAATGAAGATTAACAAAGATTGAAAGAGTAGGGGAAAGAGCTGAAATCCCAAAACTGAGAGCTATAGACTGAATACTGAGGAAGTGACTGACTCTGAATTGAGATACATATATTGAGCTAGATTCATGTCACATGGATGCATACTAATACATGAATGGAACTGAAAGACATGAAATTGAGTAGAGTACCGAGGAAGAATCTAGTATATAATAAAGGGAGGACATGGAGCCGCTGATGTGGCATGTCTCTATGAACAACATACCCATTTATCTTTTTCCTAGTTTTTTTGGGCCTTTTTTGCAAAAAAAAAGGAAAAACCTTCTTATTTAAGTCTATCCATTTGTTTTTCTCAATAAATTCATTTAGCAGAAGTAGTAATTGACATTCTTTCAAAACAAACCCTTGGTCTTCTTTTACTGGACCAAGATTTCTTATGTACTGGACACGGATGACTTCTTTTATCATCTTGGAAGGAAAAGAAGAAACATTTCGGCTGGCAGATTATCATGTCATGGCCAGGCGAGAGTAGTGTCACGCCCCGCCTTGGGGGGTATGACTGGCACCTGGTGCCCTAGAAGGACCTGGACTACTAACTGATGGGCCGAGGCACATCTGGTGCCTGGCTAG
>JACEIK010001938.1:19798-36756 GCA_018107945.1 Datura stramonium
GTTTATTATGGGGATAAATCCAGAATATATGGAGAATTGTGTGACGACGACTCTGTGAGAGGACATGGATATTGTCCGAGTCCAGGAATTTTCCCAGAATATCGAGGGAATCTGGCAGCGAAAGTGGGAGATAGAAAGATAAGCCAGGAGTAGTGTCGCAGGACTAGACCGAGTGATGTGCAGACAAAATTTCAGGGTAGACCCAGGCCACGATTATTAGATAGACCACCTAGACCCCCACCTCCACAGCAGCAACAGGGGAGTAGGTCTATTCGTCGGGGGCCGTCAGGGTCCGACAAGAGCTCACGGTCAGCAAGTTCACAGCAACAGAGGGGGTCAAAGCAGAGCAGATTTACTGTACCACTTTTCCCTATTTGCAGCCGACGTCACTCCGGGGCATGAAAGTATGGTTCCACGGCATGTTATACATGTGGACAAGAGGTTCATCAGATAAGGGATTATCCAGCCAGGGGTCAGAGTGATCGGGACTGGCAGGATAGATCTTTAGTAGGGTCACGTGCCCTAGCATCTGCAGCAGGGTGTAGGCCCTCAGCTTCAGCCAGTAGAGGCTGAGACAGACCAGGGGCATCTAGTTCAGGGACCGGTCCAGATCGCACTTATGCCTTACCGGGACGAGAAGAGAGAGTCATCGTCGGATGTGGTGACAGGTATGCTGGACATTTGATCTTTTTCTATTTATGTATTGATATATCCAGGATCCACCTTGTCTTATATTACCCCATTAGTGGCTTGGAAGTTTGGTATTACGCCAGAATTACTTCAGCGACCTTTTTCAGTGTCTACTCCTGTCCGTGACTCTATCATAGCCAAGAGGGTCTACAGGGGATACACAGTAGAGGTTGTTGGTCGTTAGACTCTAGCATATATGATAGAACTAGAAATGATTGATTTCGATGCAATTATAGGTATGGATTGGCTGGCGTCATGCTATGCCAATGTTGAATGTTGGACCAAAACTGTCCGATTCCACTTTCTAGGGGAGGTAGTATGGGAGTGAAAAGGTAATACGGACACACCGAAAGGTAGGTTTATTTCCTATCTTCAGGTGAGGAACTTAATAACAAAGCGTTGCATCTATCACATTGTCTGGGTTTAGGATGTTCAAGAAGAATCTCCAACTCTCCAGTCCATCCCTGTAGTTAATGAATTCCCAGATGTGTTCCCCGATGAACTTCTTGGTGTTCCCCCAGAACGGGAGATCGATTTTGCAATTGATTTACTACCAGGTACTCAGCCTATATTTATCCCTCCATACTGAATGGCTCCTTCCGAGCTCAGGGAATTGAAGGAGTAGTTGAAAGATTAGATAAGGGCTTCATCAGGCTGAGTACTTCACCGTGGGGTGCGCCGGTCCTATTGGTGAGAAAGAAGGATGGCTCCCTCCTCATTTGTATAGACTATCGGCAGCTGAATAAAGTTACTATCAAGAATAAGTATCCGCTTCCCAGAATATATGACTTGTTTGATCAGTTACAGAGGGCAAAGTAATTCTCAAAGATTGACTTAAGGTTTGGGTACCATTAGGTTCAGGTTCGCGAGAGGGATATTCCAAAAACCGCTTTCAGGACCAGGTATGGCCACTTTGAATTTTTAGTCATGTCCTTCGGGTTGACGAATGCTCCAGCACTGTTCATGGATTTGATGAAAAGCATCTTTAGACCGTATCTGGACTTGTTCATGATAGTATTTATCGATGATATCCTGGTGTATTCCCGTTCAGAGGTATATCACTGAGATCATCTATGAACAGTGCTCCAGATTCTCAAAAATCGCCAACTGTATGTGAAGTTTTCTAAATGTGAATTTTGGCTGAATTCAGTGGCCTTTTTGGGCCACATTGTGTCAGATGATGGTATACAGGTAGATTCGCAGAAGATTGAAGCAGTAAAAACATGGCCTAGACCTACCACTCCGACTGAGGTATGTAGTTTCCTAGGGTTAGCCGGGTATTACAGAAGTTTTGTGGAAGGATTTTCTACCTTAGCAGCATCTTTGACCAAGCTAATTCAGAAAGCAGCTAAATTTCATTGGACTGAAGCATGTGAAAAGGCTACCAGGAGTTGAAAAATAGATTGACCTCATCACCAGTATTAGCCTTGCCAGAAGGATCAGAGGGTTATGTAGTGTACTGGGACGCTTCAGGCATCGGGTTAGGATGTGTTCTGATGCAACATGGTAAGGTGATTGCTTAAACTTCCAAACAACTGAGGAAGCATGAAAAGAACTACCCCACCCATGATCTAGAGTTGGTCGCGGTAATTCATGCCTTGAAAATATGGATGGACTATCTGTATGGTGTCCATGCAAATATTTTTACTAATCATAAGAGCATCCAATACATTTTCACACAGAAAGAGATGAATCTGCAGCAGTATCGCTGGTTAGAGCTGCTGAAGGACTATGATGTGAACATTTTATATCACCCAGGAAAAGCCAATGTTGTAGAAGATGCCCTCACTCGTAAATCCATGGGAAATATGGAATATTTAAAGCCTGAATAGAGAGAACTGGCTCGAGAATTGCATCGGTTAGCCAGTTTAGCCATCCGAATAGTGGATTCAGGAGATAGTGGAACAATGATCCAGAATACTGTAGTGTCATTATTGGTTGTAGAAGTGAAAGGATGGAAGTACGAAGACCCTAACTTGGTTCAACTCAGAGATAAAGCTCAGCGGGGGGAAATATCATCTTTCGAAGTAACCGTAGACAGGGTCTTGAGATGTAAAGGTCGCCTTTGTGTTCCAGATGCGGCAGGACTTCACAAGTAGATCATGGCAGAGGTACATTACTCTCGTTATTCTCTTCATCTAGGTTCAACAAAGATGTATCATGACATCAAGGAAATTTACTGGTGGCTGGGAATGAAGAAGGAAGTAGCAAAATTTGTAGCACAACGTCCTAATTGCCACTAGGTGAAGGCAGAACATCAAAAACCCGACGGGTTAACACAAGAGATAGCAGTGCCTACGTGGAAATGGGAAGCTATCAATATGGACTTTGTAACTGGGATACCCCATACCAGGCGCAGATTTGATTCTATCTGGGTGATTGTTGATAGGTTGACAAAATCAACTCATTTTCTGCCAGTAAGGGCTACTTTTTCAGCTGAAGACTATGCTGAACTGTATATCAGAGAGATAGTTCGATTGCATGGTGTTCCATTATCAATTATTTCCGATAGAGGAGCGTAGTTTACAGCTAAATTTTGGCAGTCCTTTCATAAGGGCCTGGGGACGTAGGTTAATTTGAGTACGACCTTCCATCCTCAAACATATGGGCAGGCAGAACGTACGATTCAGACGCTCGAGGATATGTTACGTGTGTGTGTGCTGGACTTTGGGGGCAGCTGGGATGAACATTTACCCCTTATTGAATTTGCCTACAATAACAACTATCATTCAGCGATCCAGATGGCACCTTCTGAGGCCTTATATGGATGGAAGTGCAGGTCCCCAATTAGTTGGTTCGAGGTTGGAGAATTAGAGTTAATTGGACCAGAAATAATCCACCAATCATAAGAGAAAGTAAATCTTACAAGAGAACGTCTGCTGACAACTAAGAGCCGTCAGAAATCTTATGCCGATGTATGACGTAGAAACCAAGAGTTCAGTGTAGGTGACTGGGTATTTCTGAAAGTTTCACTAATGAAAGGCATGATGAGATTTTGTAAAAATGGCAAGCTTAGCCCAAGATTCATAGGGCCATACCAAATCCTCAAGAGAGTAGGTCAGGTGGCTACGAGCTAGATTTGCCTTCAGAATTAGAATCTGACCACCCGATCTTTCATGTGTTAATGTTGCGGAAGTGCATAGGAGACCCGTCTCGAATTGTGCCAGTTGAGGATGTTCAGATTACCGAGGAACTAGCCTGTGAAGAGGTTCCAGTAGCCATATTAGATCGACAGGTTCGTAGGTTGAGAACTAAGGACATCGCTTCTGTTAAGGTATTGTGGAGGAACATAAATAAAGAAGAGATGACTTAGGAAGCTGAGGATGATATGAGATCCAAGTATCCTCATTTGTTCCAGACTTAGCGAGGCCATGCAGTTAAGGTACATTTATGATTTAGTTTGTTCTGTGATGTGTGTTACATATATTGCTCAGCTGAATACAATGTTGTTGAGAAATAGTTGCTATAGTGTTATGTGAAATGCCTGTGTTGAACTTTTCTGCATTTCAAGATTTTCAGATAGTCCATATTACAGGGAATACTCTATCAAAATTTTTTCAGGATAAGTAGTTAAAAGAGTTAAGACTCCTGTAAGATGAAGTTAACATTCGAGGNATCAACCTCGACTCATGGTGTCCTCTAGTAAATAGCCAGTCTAAGATGAAGTTAACATTCGAGGACGGTGTTTCTAAGGGGGGGAGGATGTTACACCCCATAAGTTTCTAATGTTTAGACGGCCTATTCGTACGTTGGTTAAGAGTTTTAGAGTATAATACATATGATAAAGGGCCCGGGAAAAGGTCGAATGAGCACGAAGTTGGGATCGCGCGGGAGAAGCTCGGACTAGCTGCCCAAAGGGGCAACGTGGCACGGACCCTCCCTGACACATTGGGCTCCATGGCACGGCCCAGAATTGGCGCATTGGGGTCCGTGCCACGAACCCCGTGTCCACCGCCCAAGTCTTATAAATATTAAGTTGAATCATTTGATAACATTATCAGAAAACAGACTCGCGACCAAAAGTTAGAAACACGCAATTTTCAGGTGGTTTTCCTCCGTTTACGCTATGAAACGCTGCCCGAATTCAATTTAACTTTGAGTATCGAAGTTTAAGGCCAGAGAGCATTACTACGGAGTTATTTTGGCGAAATTTGCCCGAAAAATCGTAACCCTGCCGAGTCAAAGTGGTTGGAATTGCTCCAAACTAATTTCTATACGATCACAGGATTTAAGTGAGTATTTCTCCCTTCTAAACTTTCGAGAAATTATATGTTTTCGATCGTGTTCTGGCAAGCTAAAGTATAATTGATATTTATATTGAAATTTATAGTTTTGGCTAAATTTAGTTCAAAAATTAGCCTTATTCTCCTAGTAGTATAATACAATTGGAAGGAGCTATCGAATACGAACTGAAACTCGTCAATTAATTAGAAATTGGCAATTGAGGTATTTTAAGGTGTATTCCTTCGGCAAGTTAGTTTCTTCAGTATTGTAGCTCAATTTAAATCCCAATAAGCGAGCTAGAAACATATGAATTGTGATTAGCTATTGTTATTAGCTGAGACCAGTATTCTATGTCTAGCTTGGGATTGACTTTGCCCTGTATAGCCTTCCATGACCAACCCAAGGTTATTAGCTGTGTCATCGCCCGCCAGGGGCGAGATGACGTCGCTCTACAGAGCGATATGCCATCCACGAGGGATGAGATGGGGTCCCAGGTTCTCATACAGTCCATTCCATGGCTGGACTATTGTATGTCGTATCAACACCATACACCCATCGAGCCTGGTGCCTGGGGTGCATATATCAGGATTCCACTAGACTCAGACACAGCTATAGTCAGAGACTGAGCGGGCTCACTTGCAGACCCAGGGGACTGGTAGGACGGCTATAACTATTAGTTGACCTAGTGTGACCTTGATAGAGGTATATAGATTGAGGTGTACTCACCAGGGCTTATGGGGGGCCCCAGGTGGGTTATTTTGTGCTGGTTGTACCTTACGGCTTATGGGGGCCAGGTAAGGTTCTTGATTGCCTTAGTTATTGATGAATTAGATAGTATAAAGTTCAGCTACACATGTAGAATCTCTATCCTTCCTTTTCAGTTATTTTCAGTTCTATTTCCTCTATTCAGTCGTTTATAGTTATTGCCTTACATATTCGTTACATATTGTACTGACGCCCTTCTTGGGGGGCGCTGCATTACTTGCCTTCAGGTGCCGATAGACGCGAATCAAGACCTTCTTAGCTTTATATCAGTACTAGCAGAGATGTCAGCTCCATTCCTCTAGAGCTAATAGGTTAGCAGGTTGACTCTCTTTTGTTGTACAGTATGGGTAGGTCAGGGCCTTGTCTCGACCAGTATATCACTCCTAGAGTCTTGCAGATTATTTCAGATTCCCTGTGGTTAGCCGTGTGGGGCCCGATATGTTTTATCTTATGTGTTGGCCATGTGGGGCCTTGCTTAGCTGATAGTTAGCGGCCTTGTCGGCCATAACTTAGTTTAGTAATGATTTTACTTTTAGTCATAACTAGACATCATGGTGGTCTTGTCAGCCTGAATAGGATTCCCTATCATTATCTATTTCTGGTTAGCTGTTTTATTTTACAGGTGGCTATAAGGCCTTGTCGGCCGGGGGCTGTATTTACAACCGAGATATAGCTCGTTATTTTTTTGACTTTAGTATTAGTGTTAGTCATGCACCATAGGTGCGTAAGCTCAGGTATACTAGTTTAGACCTTAGTAGGGTACCAAGTGCCAGTGATGCCTCCCAAAGTGGGGCGTGACAGGAGACGACCCAACCTGGGGTCGAAAGGGAGACATCTTCTCGATCTCCCCAGTATTCCCCACTATACCAGGAACCTCTCAGGGCTACAAATGTCCCAGCACCACTTCTAGTACTTCCTACACCCTCAGACCAGGATGTCAGGAGTGCAATATATATGTTTGCTCAGATGATGACTACTCAGCTCCAACCAATGGCACTAGTGTTTGTTGGGCCCATTAGGGACCCAAAAGTTCGAGGGTTCTTGATTTTCTTGCCTTGAGTCCTCCGTAGTTTACGGGGATAGACCGGAGAGAGGATCCTCAGCACTTTTTAGATTAGTTAAAGAGGATATTCAGGGTTATGCATTCTTTATCCACAGAGTTAGTTGAGCTAGTGGTGTTCCGACCGCGAGATATAACAGTTTTGTGGTATGAGAGTTGGGAGAGGTCCATAGGCGGAGATGCACCTCCACCTACTTGCCTTAGTGTTTTTGAGGCCTTTAAAGATCATTACTTACCTAAATATATTCAACAGGCCAGAGTAAAATAGTTCTTACATATGGAGCAGGGCAGGATAAGTGTTAAGAATATGCACTGAGATTTGACTCCTTGGCTAGATATGCACCAACCTTTATCACTACAATACCAACCAAGGTACACCAATTCATAGCAGGGATTGATCTAGATTATATCGAGTCTTGTACTACAGCTGTATTGTGAGAGGACATGGATATATCACATATTCAGGGCTTTTCCCAGAATATAGAAGAGGTTAAACAATGACAACATATGGCCAAGAGGGGAGATAAGGGGCAGCACAAAAGGGCCAGGCCAGCTGATTTATATATAGTGCCCTAGATCCAGACCTCGATTTTAGGATGGACACCTATGCCTTCACTCTAGAACCAGCAAGGTAGTAGGTCAGATCATCACGGGCAGTCCGGTCCAGGTGAGAGTTCACAAGCATCAGGCTCGCAACAGTAGAGAGGCTCTGACAAAACGAGGGCAGCACCACCGTGTTGTGCTACATGTGGTAGGAGGCATTTTGGGAGATGCAAATATGGTTCTACAACTTGCTCCTTGTGGACAGGAGGGTCACATAATGAGGGACTGTCTGACTTGAGATTAGGGTGATAAGGGTCAGCAGACTGGATCATCAGTAGGGTCACATTCGCCAACACCTTCTATATGGTGTGGGCCCCAAATTTTAGCGGGCAGAGGTAGAGGCAGAATGGGAGCATCCAGTTCTAGTAGTGGTCAGAATCGTACTTATGCACTAGTAGGGTGACAGGACTCTAAGTCATCATCAGATGTTGTGACAGATATACTAAATGGTTGTTCCCACTTGGTATTTGCTTTAATAGATCCAAACTCCACTCTATCCTATGTTACCATCCTAGTAGTAGGGAAATTTTGTATAGTACCTGAATTTCTCTGATGACTATTTTCTATGTGTATACCTATTGATGAATCTATTATCGCTAGGAGAGTTTATCGAGGTTTTAAGGTGGAAATTGTTGACCGCCAGAACTTTGTAGACTTGATAGAGTTGGAGATGAATGATTTTGATGTAATTATGGGCATGGATTGGCTAGCATCATGTTATGCCAATGTTGAGTGCTGGATAAAGATTGTTAGATTCCATTTCCCTGGAGAAGCAGTTCGGGAGTAGAAGGGCACTACAGCTGCGCCTAAAGGTAGGTTTATATCCTATCTCCGAGCAAGGAAGCTAATTGCAAACGGTTGTATTGATCATATTGTTAGAGTTCGGGATGTGCTGTCAGAATCCCTGACTCTTCAATCTATTTCGGTAGTTAGTGAATTCTCGAATGAGTTTCTAAATAAGCTCCCGGGTATTCTACCAGAAAGGGAAATCCATTTTCCCATTAATATGCTACTAGATACATAATTCATATCTATTCCTCCTTACAGAATAGCTCCTGCCGAGCTAAAGGTGTTGAAGGATCAACTGAAAGACTTGCTTAATAAAGGCTTTATCAGGCCTAGTGCTTCTCCTTGGGGCGCGCCAGTCTTGTTTGAGAAAGAAAGAAGGCTCCCTACAAATGTGTGTAGATTACCGACAGCTAAATAGAGTCACTATTAAGAAAAAATATCCCCTCCCAGTTTAGATGACTTTTTTTATCAATTGCAAGGTGCCAAATATTTTTCAAATATTTATTTGAGATCAGGGTACCATCAAGTACGAGTTCGGGAGAAAGATATTCTGAAAATAGCTTTTAGAACTAGATATGGCCAGTTTGAGTTCTTGGTGACGTCTTTCGGATTGAAGAATTCCCCAGCAGTGTTTATGGACCTAATGAATAGTATATTCATGCCATTCATTTATATGTTCGTGATAGTATTTATTGATGATATCCTTGTATATTCACTTTCATAGGTTGAACATAGAGATCACTTGCGAGTAGTACTCTAGGTACTTAGAAATCACGATTTATATGCAAAGTTCTCTAAATACGACTTCTAGTTGAATCATGTGGCTTTCTTGGGTCACATTGTGTCATATGCAGGTATCTAGGTTGACTCACCAAAAATAGAGGTCGTGAAGACTTGGCCTAGACCCATAACTCCCATCAAAGTTCTCATCTTTTTGGGGTTAATTGGGTATTAAAGAAGATTTGTGGAAGGATTCTCTGACCTATCGGCACCACTAAAGAGGCTGGCTCATAAGATAGCTAAGCTTCAATGGACCGAGACTTGTAACTAGAGTTTTCAGGGATTGAAAGACATACTAACATCTGCATCAGTATTAGCCTTTCCAGAAGGCGCAGAGGGCTATGTTGTATATTCTGATGCTTTAGGCATTGGGTTAGGATGTGCTTCGATGCAGCATGACAAGGTGATTGCCTATGCTTTGAGGCAATTGAGGAAGCATGAGAAAAATTACCCAACCCATGATTTAGAGTTGGCTGCAGTTGTACATGCATTGAAGATCTGGAGACATTATTTATATGGTGTTCATGCCAACATCTTTACAGATAACAAGATTCTCCAGTATATCTTCAAACAAAAAGAGTTGAACCTGCGATAGCGTTGTTGGCTTGAGTTGCTAAAATATATGACGTAGATATCTTGTATCAGCCGGGGAAGGCTAATGTTGTAGCCGATGCCCTTAGTCACAGATCTATGGGCATCTTGTCATATCTGAGCCCAGAAAAAAGAGAATTAGCTCGAGAGTTGCACCAGTTGGCTTGTTTGGGAGTTTGGTTAATAGACTTAGATGGTAGCAGGGTTGTGATTCATAACACTGCAATGTTTTCTCTAGTTGTGCAGGTGAAAGAACGTCAGTATGAGGATCCTGGCTTAGTACACTCAGTGGTAGGGCTCAACAATATGGGTCATTGGCCTTTGAGATAGTAGGAGATGGAGTCTTGAGATTCATAGATTGACTCTGCCTTTCAAATGTTGAAGGGCTTTTCCAATAGATCATGGCAGAGGTACATTATTCTCGCTATTTGCTTCACCCAGGTTTGACAAAGATGTACCACGATATAAAAGAAATCTATTCATGGCATAGGATGAAGAAAGATATCACCAAGTTCATAGCACAATGTCCCAATTGCCAGCAAGTAAAAGATGAACATCAAAAGCTCGGTGGATTAACATAGTAGATAGATGTGCCTATGTGGAAATAGGAAGCAATCAACATAGATTTTTTATAGATTTACCCCGTACTAGGTGTAAATTTGACTCTATTTGGGTCAATGTTGACAGGCTAACAAAATCAACCCATTTCTTGCTAGTTAGGATTACATTTACAGCTTAAGATTATGCTGAGTTGTATATCCGAGAGATAGTCAGACTGTATGGTGTCCCAGTAACTATTATTTATGATTGATGGGCATAATTTAAAGCAAATTTCTTGAAGGCATTCCAGAAGGGATTAGGGACACAGGTTAATCTGAGTAAAACTTTTCATCCCCAGACTGATGGTCAGATTAAGCACACAATTCAGACACTCGAGGATATGTTACAGACGTGCGTGCTAGACTTCAGGGGAATTTGGGATGATCACCTACATCTTATTGAGTTTGCATATAATAACAGTAACCATTCTAGCATTAAGATGGCGCCTTATGAGGCCTTTAGGGACGCAAATGCAAACCCCCCATTGGATGGTTAAGGTAGGCGAATCAGGGCTGATGGGACTTGACTTGATTCATCAGTATGAATAGAGAGTTAAGCTCATTAAAGAGCGATTTATGACAGCTTAAAGTCATCATAAATCTTACTTTGATATATGACGTATAGATTTGGAGTTATGTGTTGATAACTGGGTATTCCTTAAAGTATTGCCTATGAATAGCGTTCTGAGATTTGGCAAGAAAGGAAAGATTAGCTCGAGATTCATTGGGCCATACCGAATCCTTAGGAACATAAGCCGAGTTGCTTATGAGCTTAAATTGCCTCCTGGGCTAGAATCTATTCATCCAGTTTTCCATGTATCTATGCTATAAAAATATATAGAAGACCCTTCTCGGGTTGTCATAGTTGAGGATGTTCAGATCATAGAAGAGTTGTCCTATGAGGAAACTCCAATTGCCATATTAGATCGACATGTCAGTAGATTGAGGACCAAAGATGTGGCTTCCGTTAAAGTCCTTTGGAGAAATAAGAATGTGGAAGAAGTAACCTAGGAAGCTAAGAATGATATGAAATCCAGATATCCACACTTGTTTCAAACCCCAGGATGATGACATATCAGTTTAGATTACTACAATTGAGGTGAAATACCTATTCAGACTTTATATTGTTGCTTATTAATATTGTTGTTGTGTTTTGTGTGCATTATTGTTGCGGAGCCATGCTGTTTAGCTATTTGTGTCATTCTGTGAGACTTTTAGGTTGGACTTTTTTGCGTTTCAGATTTATAGATAGTCCATATTACAGGGGATACTCTGCCTAATTTTTCGGCTACTCCTATAAGCTTGAATTTCTGAATCTAAATTACATTCAAGGACGAATGTTCCTGGGGGGGGAGGGTGTAACACCCCGTATAATTTAAGCAATAAACTCATACTTTCAAGCTATGGCCAAGAGTACGTAGTACCACAAGAAAGATGTGTTATGAGGTATTCAAATCACTAAATGATCGTACGTTAAGATTTGAAGTTGAGAAAGTTGTAAAATGAAAACCAACAAAAGTTATCGCAGGTTACTTTTAGAAATTCTTTGAAATTTAGGTCAAATATCACAGAATTTTTCTCCCAATCTATAAATAATTAGGAGGCCTACTACCTATCAGATTTACGGTCTATGATTCTAGTTTCTAATGCATAAAATGGTTCGCTAATTCGACTTCAGAATAGAGAGATATTCGCATTTTCTCGAGACTGCGCAAGCAGGCACGTGGAGGTGGGACCCCATGTCGCTGGGAATATATCTTCACAACTTGGTTTGTAATTTTATTAATTCCAAATAGTTCCAAAAACATCAGCTCATCTCATTCATGGTTTATCTAGGGTTCCAAGGTTAACTATAGGTGATTCCACCATCCAAACTCTCCCAAAATAAAGGTAGAAGTCGGGGTCGTCGCGAAGAACAACTAGCACACGTTTATTTCATTGATTTCGGCTTTGTTTGCAAGTTCTTTGAAGGGTAAGATTGTTGAGAAGGCTGTTTATGACTTCGTTTCTCTTTTATATTGTAATCTAAGTGTTCCTAACCCTCCCTTCATAATTAATTTTAAGGTTATGCACTATATATTGAAGCGACTACCGATATTGGAAATTCTTTCCGTTTGTTATGTTGTGGACTGTCTTAGTTGGCTGTGGAGTTCTATTAGATGGTGGTTATTGTGCTGCAATACAGAATTGAAGAATTGGTTGAGAATAGTTGAG
Source organism: Datura stramonium (assembly GCA_018107945.1). Taxonomy (NCBI): domain Eukaryota; kingdom Viridiplantae; phylum Streptophyta; class Magnoliopsida; order Solanales; family Solanaceae; genus Datura; species Datura stramonium. The sequence goes on from JACEIK010001938.1 coordinate 32,114, forward strand.
CTATCGAATCTCTAACAAGGTATGTTAAGGCAAAACCTCTTACAACAAGTTTCCATCGTCGTTTAGTTGATACGACTTGTTCTTATTCGCCATAGTACTAGAAGCCATAATATTTGTTGATTGAGTTGGCTGAGGGAATTATATATGTATGTATATGTGAGCTTAGATTTTTGGGATTGGTCTTGATTAGATGCTGTCAACCGTTAAAAGCGACATGAAAATCATCTCGTCTAAATCCTCGCTGCTTAGTTCGCTATCGATAGTTTGTTGTTTTGTCGATGCCTTAAGGGCTTTGTGATTAGCTTCTTAGCGTTTCAAGCTGATTTTAGCATCATAATTATTAGTTTATCATAGAATATATGTGATTGTAATGCCTAAAATTATATAGCTAGCCTACAGGACTTTGGCGTATCTTGACGCATATAGAGCGAAAGAAGTAGAATTGTAGTTTTACCTTTGGGTAAATGGCATCGTAGCTGCCTACTGAGTTGTGATGGTGAGCTACTAGGTGTTCCACCTATTTACTAAAGACCTTATACTTCGAATATGAAATACAAATGGTTCTGTAGGTCTCTTAGAAAGCCATCTTGCTTGTTGATAAGTTGGCAAATTTTTTGATGCCTAAATTAGCTATCTAGTCAGTTGTTCATATTTTGGGCTAAGTATTTGATCCATATGCTTATAGATGTCCACTGAAATTTTTCCTAGGAAGGCTTTTGACAACCGTATCTTGCCTATAGGGATATATAAGAGGTATGAAATGTCTGAAAAGACTACATTGAGGCCTACAGAGAAATATTGACGTTTATTCATGTCAGGCCCCACCTTGGGAGGCATAACTGATACCTAATGCCATACTGAACCCTAAGCTGACCTAGCAGGATGTATACACTTCTGGTGAATATTAGAAACACATATTCAAGAAACCAATCAGCTATCTCTTGGCTCTAAACATAGTGTTAGACCAACAAGGCCGCAACATACACCTGTGCAAAAATAGCTAACCCAACAGTTGCAATAATAAGACCAACCTATGTGGGCCGACAAGACCATCAAGCTGTCTAAATCATATCAAAAGGGAGGCAGGCGCACATATACATATATACAAGCCAACAAGGCTTCCAAGTGATAACACAATTAGGCTTCACACGGCTGATAACGCATGTCCAACAAACCTGTAGCTTGCAAGCATCCATAGAATAAGTCACTGGTCAGGATAGGGCCCCGACCAACCCAAAAACTGCACAGCAAAAACCAGAAAAACCTCAAAACTATGCAACTATGGAAGAAGGGATATGACCACTCTGCTGAGTCTGAACGGCTACTAGGGAGGTCTCGGAACCTAACTGACTAAACCTATAGGCAAGTATACAATGACTCATGAGTGGGCGTCAATAAAATATGTACTTAGTATGTAAGACAATAATAAGATGGAACTGAAACTGATAATAAGAACTGAACGTAAACAACTATAAAATTCATAAAATAACCGACACAATCTCATCTGCACAATTATATACTGACAAACATTAGACAAACAAGAACCTAACCTAGCCCCAGAAGCCTAGTAGGTACAAACAATCAAACAATAACGTAACTGGCCCCCATAAACCATGGAAAGTACAATCCAATCTGTATATCCCTATCAGTACCATTATAGCCCCAAAGGTATTCTGTAGTTTATCTGAAACTAGCCCTACACAAGCAATCAACATACATCTGTGTGTTGTTCTATAACTCAATTGTAACTAGCCCTTTATAGGCAATCAATGTGTACCTATAAGTATCCACTTAGGCAATCTATGTATCTCCAAAAATAGCCCTCATGCAACTGTAGGTGAGCACATGAAGCTCCTGTATCTATATTTTGAGGCCTCTGGGCTCCTGTAACTGTATCTAAGCCTTCTGGGCTCCTGTAACTGCACCCTGAGTACAGAAGGCTATTTTGAAGGTCAGTAATGCCAACTCAGGCATAAAGAAAGTCGGTAAGGGCACCGAACATCAAGTGGCACTGGAGGCCTCAATATAGTCGGTCTAGACTTCAAATTGCTCTGTGAGCACAACATAGCCCCATAGGCACTTCATAATTATATTTCACTCCTTGAGTAGACTATATAGCATTTGACAGGCCTAACTTATATTTTTGCATATTTCTTGGTGAGGTAGCATAGCCCCTTAGGCCTAAACATAACTATTACTTGCCCCTGTAGCCACCTGGAAAACATCCAACAAGCATATCCTATGTGTTCACTGCTAGCCAGATAGTCATGAAGACAACTATAGAATCAACTAGTCTAGAAAGAAAAGGGCAGGATCTGGAGTGACTTGAACGATAATCTGAATGTCATAGCGATACAAAATTGCTAATAAGTAAACAGTAAAGTTGTAGGCGGCCAATTATATGGTTTCTTTGACTAAAATGACTACAGGGCTGCTAATAATTAGATATGATTTTACACAGTCCACCACAACATCTTTATAGGCAGTCACAATGACTATTGACCCGAAGGTTGAACTACAATACTAAGATTCTAACTCCATAGGAATCAATCAGTTCTGTCCATACAGCTCATGTAAGCAACTTGTAGCCGCGTATTTAAGTTTATCCCTTCTAGGAAACATGTACGTGGGAATCTACTTGAGTAGCCAGAGTCATTAGCCTCACATTTGATAGATGATAAGATCCCTACTTAGGATATCACATAGCCTATCAAATTACTAACAGCTAGGGTGATTTCCTTAGTGACCTATACAACAAGCTGTAAGTCGTATGAAGCTATATGTTCACTGACAATAGGTAGTTCATCTAGCAACCTACCACCCAGTCTATTAGGTAATCCTGGTGCCACTAACTTGAAGGTAAGACTGTATTACCAAGATTATAGCCCTGCAGGTGTCACAGTATGCCAACGGCCTGTAGGCATGCTTTACTATAAATATAGGCGTCAAAATAGAAAGTTATATCACCACGTTGCGCCCTAGGCTACCCAATTTAACAAAGTATGCTCAACTGCTAGCCACAACCTCTATTGCTTCGACATGGCAGCAAAACCTCACTAGCCAATCTAGGCGGAAACAATGAATCAGTAATCTCTGGGCCGCTTCTAACGAGAGGCAAAGCTGGAATAAGGCTAATCCCGACCAAGGATGCTATACTAAAACATCAATTCTTCGTAGTCTTGGAATTCATTACCCAAGAAGAATTTGCTATTAGACGAGATTTGATGGCTTAATTTACCTTCAACTGATGAGAAACTAGAGAGGGAAAATCGCTAGGGCCACTATCTATTTAGGGAAATATTTTAAATGATTCAAAATCAGACAAATTTATATATATATATATAAGGAGGTGGTGTAGGGGGTCTGCGATGCACCTCCCATCGCGATGGAGTAGAGGCGTGATGCACTGCTCCCTGCATGGGAGGAGGTCCATGACGCAGCGCCCGGCCTGCCTCCGGCTCCGTCCTCCCTCTCGCTCGATAACACATTCATGCATTCCACTCTCGATCCTTCTCTCTCTTGTGCCGCATTCTAAGAACTCTCGATAAGCATACACACACACATTGGTTAGATGAAGAAAACTTCCGGGGTGTAACATCATTCTCCCCTTAGGGACATTCATCCTCGAATGTCATTGAATCTTAAGAGACTTAGTTCTTAAGTATCGCTAGAAAATTTTTGGCAAAGTCTTCTTTGTAATATGGATTATCTAGAAACCTAAAGATCAGAAAAATCCAACATAGGCCTCTCACGGGACACTACAAACAACTATATAGCATAGCTCTATAACAAATAAGAGAGCAACCAACAACAATGATAACAAAAGCCATAAGAAACATCTGGGGACTATCTCACCTCAATTGTAACTGTCTAAGTCTGTGTTCTGTTGTCATAGAGTATGGAACAAGTGAGGGTATCTAGACCTCACGTCCTTCTCAGTTTCTGATAATGCTCAAACTCAAACTCCTAACAAACTATGAAGCGGATGTTGTCAATAAAGAACCCAACAAAGGTTGGGGTCAAACCCACAAGAAATATGATAAGAATTAGACTAATGCAGGTATTTAAGCTTTTAGGTCTATTATCTCCAAAAGGGGGGTTTATTGAATACAATAGTAAAACAAGATTGAAAATTAGTTGTTGTTTATCAAGATTTGCAATTAACTAGGGTAAGTGTTCCCCATGGGTTCATAATTATTTCATGTTTACACTCATGATCTATCCCAATGCTTATTTGTAGAACTAAAAACCATGGTTCATCCAAACGAATGATTTTTCCTTATTGGATAACTATACTTAATCACCGGGTTAGGTCTCATGAGCAATTTCAATTAAACCATTATCGATTTGTTCCAAATAAACTATCCTGCGACCACAACTCAAGTTATACAATGACCCATATAGATCAAGGATTTGTTGTAATTATTTTTTCCTAATATCTACTTCTCTAGGTTCAAGAAAGTAAAGAATTCGGGCAAGTCTTAATGTTGCTCTTCATTAAAAACATTAAAAATGAAGAGAATATAATATAAGCATTTAACATTGGTTTTGAATCACTTTGTATAACCCTAGTTCGTTAATCTACCATGGTTCTCACAATCCTAGTTGTGGAGGTTTTAGCCTCTCATGAATGTAAAATTATT
>JACEIK010001938.1:55236-94993 GCA_018107945.1 Datura stramonium
TGAAAGTTAAAGAAAAGGTCAAAGGTGCACTTGCTGAAATTAAATAAAATAAATATGTATAACTAATCTTTGTTAGTAAGTCGAGTGTGCTTAAAGAAATAGGAACAAAAATAAAGGAAGATGTCAAGAATGAGAGGATGAAGGAAGAAACAGTGCACTACATAATACCTGCAGTAAATCAGCTAACCCAATAGCAACAGTAATATCATCCTATACGGGCGGACAAGAACACCATGTTCCTAATAGATAACATAACTAGGACCCACACGACCAACACTTAAATCAAAACACATATAGGCCCCACACAGCCAAAAATGCACCAATAACTATAAACTATAGCCTGCAAACTTCTAAGAGTGAAATATTGGTCGGGATAGGGGCCTAACCTACCCAAAAGCTATACAACAAAAGAAGGAAAACCTCTACTATCTGGCAACTCCGAAGAAAAAGGAGCTGACCAATCTACTCACTCTGAATAGCAATTAAGGAGGTCCCGAAACCTATCTTTCTGAACCTGCAGGCAAGTATGAAGCGCCCCATGTGTGGGCATTAGTAAAATATGTACAGAATATGTAAGGCGGAAGTAACAACTGAAAGAAAGCTGATAAGGAACTTAAAGTAACCAGCATTAAGGTCCAGAAGTTAACCTGTATGATTTCATAACCATAGCCGACATCTAGAGGAAAATTATATCAACAGAAACTCAAGCAGCATAATTATATACTCATAAACTATGTCTAGCAAGAAAGTATAAAAACAAAAACCTATCCTGGCCCCATAAGTATGGAAGCAAAAAAACACAGAGACAACCTACTTAGGCCCCCATAAGCCCCAGCAAGTGCAAGCAAACTATAACATCTAACCATTTCACTGTAGCCCCGTAGGAAAGATGTAGCTAAAAATTACTCTATCTTTGAGATTGTATTCAAGGCTTATGGGCTTCTGCAACTGTGTCTGAGCCATTTGGGCTACTGTAACTATATCTGAGCCTTCTGGGCTCCTGTTACTATGTCTGAGTTGTCTGGGCTCCTGTAACTATATATGAACCGTCTAGGCTCCTATAACTATATATGAGCCATATAGGCTCCTGTAATTGTATATGAGCTGTCTGGGCTCCTGTAACTATAAATGAATAGCAACCAAAAGGAATACTCCATGTGTCCACGACTAGCCAGTTGGTTGTGGAAGTAATTATAAAATCAGCTGGCTAAGAAAGGAAAGGGCGAGGTCTGGGGTGACAAGGCGATACATTGAAGGTCATACTAGTACAATAGTCATTCATGAGTGGACAACAAGGTCATAGGCAACAAACTATAAGGTTCCCTCACCTAGAATGACTATAGGGATGCCAATAACCGGATATGATACTAGGTGATCGGCCATGATAGTCCTATGGGAAGCCACGACAATTACTAACCCGAAGAGTAAACCTTAATACTAAGGTTTAGTTCATAGATGTCAATCTGTTCTGTCCTGATGACATATAGCTCCTGTGAGTGATCTGTAGCCCCGTAGGCAGGTATATTTAGACTTAGCCCTTCTAAGAACATGTACGGGGGCATCTGTATGACTAGCCAGAGGCATTAGCCCCACGTATAATGTATACTAAGATACTTACTTAGGATATCGCATAGTTTATCAGACTTCAGGCAACTAGGTTGATTCCCTAAGCGGCCGATACGATTCGCTGTAAGTTGAAGAAGCTATACTGTCGCTAGCAACAGGTAGTTCACCAAGAGAGCTACCACCCAGTTCATTAGGCAACCTTGGTGCCACTGACTTTAAAGTAAGGCCATTCTATCATGACTCTAGTCCTGTAGGCGTCAAAGTACGCCAATGGCCTGTAGGCGAGCTTTACTGTATATATATAGGCGTAAAAAAGGAAGTTATATTTCCCAATGCATGACCTATGCTGCCTAACTTAACCAAGTACACTAACAGCTAACCACAAGCCTCTTTGGCCTCAGTATGGCAGCAAAACATTACTAGTCTCCCTAGACGGTGAATAACTAAATAGGAAATCTCTTTGTTGCATATAACAATAGTCAAAATTGAATATAATCTTTCCCAACAAGGGATACTATGTTACAACCTCAATTCACCTCGTAGAAGCTACCGAAAACATGTATAATCATAAGCTACTACAATAATACAAGCATATTAGCTATACGACGAGAATAACTTGCCAAAGGAGATTAGCCTTAACATACCTCAATTGTCGAATTTATTTCAATCAATCCAGCTGCGATCTAGAAATCATAATCCCTCTATATTCTAGCTTTTACGCCAAGGGAACAGGACTATTATAATCCAAGTGTTAGGTAAACAATTCATAGCTCACAAACATAACGATAATATATTAAAATTAGTTAAACTCGATGAAATATTATGAATTTTTGTAGATTAGAAAGGTAGAATACTTACTTATCACTTGTAGACGTGTAGGACTTGATTAGAAGTGATTTCTACAACTTCTACTCGGCGGGACTCCGTCGAACCGGGCTAAATTCGCTGATTCAACTTCGTATATATGCTCTTCATAGGCCTAGGAATCATTACCTAAGAAGAATTTGTGATCAAATGATGTTTAGCGGTGTAATTTGACTTCACTTTTATGAAATTCTTGTAAATAATTTGTCCTAGCCGAGCTACTCATTTTTGGGAAATGTTTGAATGAAAATCATTTCCCAACTTAACTTATATATATATTGAGGTGATGGCAATGGGTGCGAGGCGTGCCATTTCGTGAATGGGAGGGGGGTGTGCAGTGCGGCGCCCGTAGCGCTAGCCCCTGGCTCGTTCAACTCGCTCGCTATGTAACGCGCTCGCACGCCCCATTTTCGATCCTTCTCCTGCATGTGCCATACTCTAAACACTCTCACAAGCACACGTGCATGTCTGCTAATCAATAGAAACTTACGGGGTGTAACAATAGACAAGCACATAATTGAATACTTATAACGATGATTGAAAGAAAACCTACTTTGAATATTGCAAGAATTGATGTTGAATAATCCAATAACAAAGAAGAAATTCAAGAAAGAAATCTCCAAGACTTGAATTAAAATTCACAACAACTTGTCTCTAATTTCACCTAATTACTTTTCTGCGCTTTTATTATCTCCTTCTTTTCAAAATAACCTAAAAAGTATTTATATAAATAATTGAAAACTTCTCCTAAGCAAATAGGAAAAACTACCAAAACTGGCGCCGCCTTCACCTACCACCCATAACAACATTGTACAGGTCACACCCTGACTCATACATTGGCTTGCTTTTGCTGAATCTGTATAAGTGTTGCGATATGGTACGACTCGTACCAAGTACCTACAAGTCGTACAATCTTCCCGTGGCTTGATCTTTCAATTGCTGGCATCTTCTATTATATTTCATGGATGGCATGGTATGACTCATACCTTGATTCCACAATCCATAAGTCCTTCTTGTACCTTGAGTTATCCATTCTTTTGGTCTTTTCCACATTTCATTGGTACGGGTCTTAAGTAGATTTCAAAATTTGTGAGTGCCACCCATACCAGGATACTTGGCTTGTGCAATTTCTACTGGAACTTTTCACGACTGCCATGGTACGACTCGTACCAGGGTAGTACGGCTGGTACCATGAGCTATAACTTGACTTTTCTTCACAATTATCTCCTGGACCTTTCCACAATTCTCAGTATGGCTTATACAAGGATGGTACGACTCATGCTGAGATTTGTACTGAGCCTCTTTTCTGCATTTTCACCATCTTTTGCAAAATTCAGCTCCAATACCTATTTTCCCTAAAAACAAAATAAAAGCACCTCATATCTGTATAAACACACCTAAGTCCATGCTATTTTTCCAGTTTTAAGTGTCGAAAGTGCTGTAAACTCACAGCACATCAACACCCTCAACATAAGACTTTTGCATGTCCTCAAGAAAAGAAAACAAAACTAAAAAAATGATGCTTAACTAGAAAGTAAACCTAGAATACCTACAATAAACACGACATAATTTGCACTATGAACCACACTCAACTATTGACCTTTTTTCTGTTCAAAAAGTCTGTTGTGCACATATTTAACCACAATCAATGACATACAGGGATTAAGATATGGAATCTAACTATCACCAGAAAATTGAGCTATCACCAATCCTTTTTACATAGATAATTGGTAAAATGCAACACAAACCAGTTACCCTCACAACAAAAGAAGTCCCTAACACTTACGGATATATGATATGATGAACTTGGGACTTAAACAAATGGGACTCTCACTCTCCTAAAGAAGTTCTAAATATTGCACATCGGATACCATAGACTTGCCCTTATTTTCTCTACTTTTGCTCTTCGGACAGCTAAACTATGATCACTGTAGGACTTTGTTCGTCTTGTAATGTACGCTTCAGCTGTGTATGGTAAATATGAGATTTGAGTGACTAAACCCTCCTTGGAACTACATACTTGTGGCTCCACATTACACTTTTCACCCTATTTTTTACTTTTTCAACTTTTTCCTCCCTTTTCTCCATTTTTATGCAATATATGGGTGTGGTGTGTCTTCAAATTCTTCATTCCTTTTTTTCTCTTGTATTTTCTTTTCAATTTTTCTTTTCTTTTTTAGACTCTTTTTTCTTTTTTTTCTTTTCTTTTTCAGTTCTTGTCACACCACACCTCATTTTTAATCCTTTTTCCTTTCTTTTCCTTTTTCACCTCCCCACGATCTATGCACCCCTATTATAGTCAACCTCAGCTTAGGAATTTTGCTTGGATTAAGGTTCACAATTTTCAAGGAGAGACCAGGGCTAAAATAAGTTCAATATAAGAAAATGGGTAATGTTAATTGGTTAAAAAATGGTTAATTTAAGACTCAAAATTGGGATCAAGGGATTCATCATCATTTGGTAGGGTAATTTAGGCTAAAGTGACTAATCAATAAATAAAAGCCTATGATCATCTCCTAACCAACTATCCTAAAGCCTAAGCAAAGACCAACTGGGAAAGTTCTAGATCCTAAATGCAGTATTGAACTAGGTATACAACCTCACTCACTCATGGTACCGATTTGCATCGAATCTACCTATCCGGTTCATGCACGGCTAACTACAACTACTCATGCTCATAAGCTAATTGCCATATAAAGATCCACAAAAGTCATGAAATTGTAATTAAACTACATAACTAACAAAAAAAGTTTCAACAAGGTCCATTTTTTTTCAAAAACATCAAACTAGTGCATTATGGGCTGCAAAGTAAGTCTAAGATACTTCTAATTAAAAAAACAACCTAAACATGCTGCTTCTACTAGATAGCATGCTCGAGGGAAAATAAACACGGCAAGAAAAAACCTCAAACGAATCAAAAATCCCAAAAATACATGCGCACCCCCATTTTGAAAAGCATCCTTCATCCCTAAATCATAAAATATATAAGCACAAGGAAAAAGGACATACCTATTGCGCACTAAGTGCTCCTATCATCCCGTGGAGGTGGTACCTACACTGTACTTGTGGCGCTATTGGTGTCCGTCACGCTCAATTGTACATCAGTTAGGGGATTGGTTACCCCCGCATCATGCTCAGTCACTTTCGCAGCCTTAGGATCAAATATGGCTGAATATGGCTCCCCCAAAGGAACCTCACCACCCACTATAACTTTTTGGGTAGTCATGGGGCTCAATGCTCATCTGGGTTGCTCCTGCAACTCTGACAAGTGTGCGTCATAAGCTTGCAGGCTCTCTACTCTTGCCTGCTTTCTTTCTTTCTTCTCTTTCTTTTTCTTCTTCCTTGAGGGCTCATTTTCATCTTCCTCAAAGATCCTCTTTTTCCTTTTCCTCCACTTGTACCCGATGGGACCCAATATGCCTTCAAATGGAGCTCCTCATCGAGCTCAGCATCCTAGTCCAGAAGAGTAGGAGCTGTTATAATCATCGGTTGTCTAGACGACAGCTCGATCACTTGGCTCCAAAGCACCCCAACTCCTTTTGGAGGCTACTAGTATCCGGCTGCTCCGCCAAGCTCTCATTGAACCGGCGCTCAAATCCGTCTATCCGCCCATGCAATCCTCTCATGGCCCCCTCAATTTCTACTTTCACCCAGGGCTTGACGTTTTCCATTATAGATTGTATTTTCTTTCGGCTACTGTCAGCCTCTTTGCCAGCTTTTGGAGGAAGTCATGAGAGACCAGAACATATCCAGCTGGTGTATAGCTCGAGAGACACACCGATGGTGCAGTAGAAGTTTTGGGGGCTGCCTCTAAATGATCGGCCTCTATAGACGGTGTCTCATCCTTCTCCAATAAGGTGGAGGTATTAACCTGCTCTCCCCCAGCTGCTCGTGGTACTGGGATTGCGGTCGGAAGTCTGGCACAGCTCACCAGATTCATTTCATCTCGGATCATCCGTATATCTACTATTCTCTGGCCTTTGATCTCTACATCAACATCTTTCATTAATCGGACACCAACATCTATGCACATCAGGTAGGTTAGGCTCGGAAATGGCATAGCAGTGCTCAACCCAAGAGCATGATCCAGGATCTTGTTGGATATCACCCCCAGGATCAGATATTGATCTCATACAAGGACATGATGCATACTACCAGGGTTGCCCTATCTGTACTCAGCGTGTTGTTATTCACAGTCGGCATCAATTTGTAGCGAACTAGTGTCCAGCAGGCCTTTGCTATAAAGTTCAGCGAAGATTTGGTGACTTGCTTTCCACCAGCCACCCACTCAACTTCCTCCTTGTCCTCTCCTATGACTCTGGCTAACCACCTAAGATGGCTTTGTCTCTCCCAACACCTAACTACATTATCCATTTCATGGCATCTATCTGGTGGTTGAATTCTATTGTGGACGATGGAGTAATAAACTGCAACCCATAAAGCATCTAGGCAATTATTTTCTCAGAGATCTTTACTTCTTACCCCTGGACCAATACTTTGTTGAGTTTGGGTTGCTCTTTCAGCTTCTTACCAGACTGTGCATTCTGCTCCAATGATTCATAATAATTAGCATAGAACTCCCTAACCATCTCTAGACTGTATCAGTAATGGGTCCTAGCCATCCACTCGAACCCGTAGAAGCTGAATATCTACTTCATCTCCTCAACCCCATTCAAGGAACTAGTGAGGATATGCGGTTCTTCTTGGATACTGCGCCTGGGGTGTTGCTTGGATATAAGTGCCAGGCCATGCTCATAAATTTCTTGTGCCCCGGGCACCTGCCACCTCACAGTATGCCTCCCTGAAGGTTGGGTCTGCTCAATTTCCGCAGCATCATCTCCTTCTTTAGACCCTGCCTCATTATTGCCATCTCCGAATTGGACCTCCTCAGACCCCTCATCATCATTGGTGCCACTCTTGGACTCTTGAACCTGTTCCTCTGCTCCCTCTTCAGACTGGGGAGAAGTGACCGGAGCAGTAGAAATAGCTTTGGCCTATGCTTTTTCTTTAGCCCTAGTGGTCCGTGGCTCATCAGTGTCTGATGTCTCAACTTTGTACTCCTCCATCGAACAATTGGGGGAGCTTCCTTCTTGAGTAGAGTTGGAGGGCTCATCTCTCATTTCCCTCCGAGCAGCTATCTCAGCTCTAGCTTTCTTGTCTTGGGTAGATTTAGTTGCGTTTTTCTTAATCATTATTATACCTATTTAGAAACATGGTTAGAATGTATGATATAAGAAAAAGAAAGCAAGAAAACACTCTCTAAAGTTTTTCACGAGTCTACAGTATGGTTCATACAATGGTGGTATGACTCGTACTAAGACTCGTGGTTCATAAAAGTCTTGTCACGACTCCTAGGTATCACTTGTACCATGATGGTATGGTTTTTACTAAGAGTCATACTGAGGGATTCATTGTTTTCTTATTGTTATGTATTTTTCTATAACTCGTGTTATGGATCTGTCACGCCCCACCTTAGGAGGCCTGACTGGAACCTAGTGCCACGCTGGGATCTGACTGACCTAGCTGGCTTATGCACATCTAGTGCATGCCTGCGACTAAATTCAAGAAAACAACAAGCTATATCTCGACTGTAAACATAGCCCCGGACCGACAAGGCCGTATAGCCACCTGGAAATTAAACAGCTAACCAACAACAAGCAATAGAATGGATCTTATGCGGGGTGAGAAGACCAATATGCTGTCTAGTTATAATAGAAATAAAGACAAGCTACTGAACTAGGCCCCATATGGCCAACATACTAAGCTAACTGATTAAGGCCCCACACGGCCAACATACAATTAACTGACGGACGAATAAAGTCTGTAAGCCTTTAAGAATAAAAAATAGTGGTTGAGACAGGGCCCCAGCCTACCAAAAATTCTATACAACTGAAATACTGAAATCTCTATAACTTGCAAACTCTGAATGAATGGAGCTGGCCTAACTGCAGAGTCTGAAGTTGCTATGAAAGACCCTGAACTCTGTCTGTCTAAACCTGCAGGAAAGTAATGCAACACCCCATAATTGGGCGTCAGTATAATATGTACCGAATATGTAAGGAAGTCATAAAAGCTGAATGGAAACTGTTAAAAACTGAATGTAAGTAGAAAAGAGGGGAAGAAGACTTAACCTGTAAGCTGGCTTATTCGTAATGTGCATCTAACACAAACTACACGTAAATGAGCTATGACTGCACAATCATATAATAATAATCTATAACTATCAGACAAAGATGCAACCAAGAACCTAACCAGGCCCCCATAAGCCTGGAAAGTACAATCAATACAGACAAATCCGCTCCGACCCCCATAAGCCCTGGCGAGCACACTTCAATCAGTATACCCCTAACCAGGTTTCTATGACTCTACTGGTGCTATAGCCAACCCACCAATCCCCTAGGTCTACAACTGAGCCCACTTGGCTCCTGATCTATAGTTGTGTCTGAGTCTGGTGGACTCTTGATATCTGCACCTCGGGCACCAGGCTCGACGGGATGTGGTGTCGATATGGCATAACATAGTCCATCCATGGAATGGACTATATAAGGTCCTTGGACCTCATCTTCGTCCCTTGCAAATGTCATAATGCTCCTTGGAGCGATGTCATCTAGCCCCTGGCGAATGACGACACAACTAGTACCCCTGGGGTTGTCATGGAAGGCTCCTAAGTGAGGACAACCCCAACCGAGGTGCTATACTAAAATCTTAATCCATCCACTCAAAGGTGTATCTTGCCTTTTGGGCCTAACGCTATCGCTGCTCACCCCTAGAACGATCTTAAGACTACTGGCAGGCACACCCCATGCACCTGTATCTAATCAGAGGATCCTAGTAGCGATCATCATCTCTAATGGTCTAGACTGGATAGGGAGAGATCTGGAGTGTCCTAACAATACTCTGAATGTCCTACTCGAACAACTATATCTCATAAACAACTGTAGGGTTGCGGATGACTAATTACTTAGTTCCTATGCTTATAATGACTGTAGGGCTGTTACTGACCGAACATGCTTTTGAGCGGTCGGCCCCTAATCCTCCACAGGTAGTTTACTGATATTCTTAGCCTGAGGGTTGTACTGTACTAAAATGGTGTTAGTCCTTTAGACCATATCTTGGTTTGCTCAGATCTTATATGACTTTTCTTGGTGATTCCTAACCTTATAGACAAGTTTAAATAGATCTAGCCACTCACAGCGATCTGCAGCTGCGTATCTTATAAGCACAAGCTAGGGCACTGGCTCTAACTCTAGCTGCTAAAAAGGTCCCCTTCCTTAGGGTACCCAGGGGTCTATTTGACCTCGATGACTGGGCAGGCTTCCTGAGTGACCTATATGTTGAATGCTAAGTCAACTAGGACTGACAATCACTGGTAGTAGCTAACTAGATGGCAGACTATCACTCAGTTTACTAGACAACCCCTAGGCTGCTGACTCTAAAATATGGCCTTCCTATCTAAATGTATGGCCCTGGGGAGTACGGGTACGCCAATGGCCTCTGGGCGTACTTCACTAACAATACATGCGCCAAACTAGTAGCTATGGCCGAGCTGCGCCTATGTTGTTCAACTTACTAATTCAGGCCTAATAACTATCTACGAGCTTCTAAGGTCTAGGCCTGACCATAAGACATCCAATTCCACTAGTACAATATACTGAAAACCGATGAGTTCCTATGATGCTTCCAACTTGTATCACACTTGACATGCTCTTTCTTGACAAAGGATGCTATAATATAATCTATATATGTTTTCTAACCACTAAATCCAACCTATATCCCTTCATAGTCTACAATCAACAGCTGACCACAAGATATCTGATCACAATCTATTGATAACAACTATTTTCAAAATAAGGAACCATTGTTTCCATTCAAGAACATAAGTTGTATAATTTATGATGAGAATAACTTGCCGAAGGGATAAGCCTTACATACCTCGATCGCCGATTCCCGATTATCTAACGAGTTTCAGTTGTGTTCAACAGCTTTTTCCAACTGTAGCTGTAATATTGGGAGAAAAAGGGATTAATTTTAATACCAAATTCGGCCAAAACAATAACTTTTGATACTAATAACTATAATACTTCAACTTCCCAAAATACGGTTGAAAACCTATAACTTCACGAGAGTTTAGAAGAGAGAAATGCTTACTTCTGTGGCTGATTATGAATCAATTTGGATAAATTCTAATCACTTCTACTCGGTGGAGTTCCGATTCTCTGGGCGTATTTTGAGAAACTAACTCCATCTTAATGCTCCATATAGGCTTATAATCCAATACCTAAAGTTAATTTGAGTTTGGACGGTGTTTAGCAGCGTAACTAGAGGAAAATCATAAGAAACTTGCGGAACTCTCTCTATCTAGAAGAAGGTATGTTTATATGTTATAATACAAAATTCACCAATTAAACTTATATAAAACATGGGCGGTGGATAGGGGTCTGGACTCACGGCGATTCTGGTCCGTGTCATGGAGCCCATCGCGGACGGAGGGGGTCCGGAACACATTGCCGCTTTGGCAGCTTGTCTGGCCTTCTCCCTTGCAACCTCGATTCCGCGTTTGTGCGACCTTTTTCCGGGCCCTTTCTCATATGTGGCATACCCATCAAACTCCTGACTTATGAACGAATTTGACGATTAAACGTTAGGAACTTACGGGGTGTAACATCCTCCCCCCTTAGGAACATTCATCCTCGAATGTCAATTTCAACTTACAAGAGTTTAACTCTTTTGACTACTATTATGGAAATTTTTTGAAAGAGTCTCCCCTGTAATATGACTATCCAAAAAACCTGAACGTAGAAAAGTCCGATACAGGCATCTCACAGGGTACTATAGCAATAATTCACAACAAGATAGTAGTCAACTAATGAATATGTATAACATGAATCGTAACATAACAACTGAATTTTTTTTAACCTTAACTACATAACCTAGATTAATCCCCAAACAAATGAGGATATCTGAATCTCATATCGTCCTCAGCTTTTCAGGTCATCTCTTCTTTATTCTTATTCTTCCACAGTACTTTAACTGAGTCTACATCTTTAAGTTCTCGACCTTCTAACTTACTAATCTAGTATGGAAACTGGAACCTCTTTATAGGTTAATTCCCCAATAATTTGAACATCCTCAATGGGACACAACTTGGGATGGGTCTCTCATATGTTTTCACAACATTGACATGCAAAACACTGAATTGACTAGTTTCAGTTCTAGAGGCAATTCTAGCCCATATGCCACTTTTGCCTGCTTCTGGGAAGATATGATACAACCAATGAAACTAAGGCTAATCTTGCCCCTTCTCCAAATCTCATAACGCCCTTAATTGTGAAGATTTTAGGAATACTCAGCCACTACTTTATTCCTTAACTGTCTACGTTGTACGTTAGGATAAGACTTTCGACGACCCTGAGCTATCGGTACCCATTCGTTTATAAGTTTAACGTTTTCTATCTATCTATTATAATATGCCCTGGTTCACTACCTTGATTTATCTGCTTCAAGTCATCATATAGAGGGCCTACATCTCTACCCATAACGGATCTCCGACATCTGAACCGAGTGCTTTGCTTAGCCATTTGTTTAGAGACGAGGAGTCATACTAAACTTAACATGCATCCCAACCTATTCTAAAATCCGTTCTAAAACTTATTTATACGCTGTTCCTTTCTTCCAGAATTGACTAGATACTTGGGCTCTACGCAACCGAACTACTTCTTAAGCTTTTAATTCGGCATAACCTTTAGATGAAATATAACTCACCTAGCAAAACATGAATTGACCTTGCTAGCCTTTCTACACTAACTCAGGTGAGGTCACTTTACATCTGGTATGAGGTAACCTTCTGAACATAATCATATTGACTATTCTCCTCTCCCTTTGCCGGCATGACCATCTCCCGAATTGGCCTGCTCGGTTTCTGCTATCCATCCTTCCCTGGTTGGTCATTAACTCTCTGTGGTATGATTCAATAATTCCTTCCTTTTCCCCTTCCATCAGTAGGTCTCTATTACGGCCTTGTCCGTTTTTGTCAAACTCTTGGTGAAGGGAGTAACAGACATAATACACCTTAGCTAGAGTTTGCTGACAAAGCTCTGCCACCTTTGGGACACAGAGTCAATCTCTGGGCCTTATGACCTAGCCCCTTATTATCTTAAAGGCCAATAACTTCCTACTGGGCCTTGTATCTGGATTGTACTAAGTTAAAATCTCTGTGTCTCCACTCCACTTCCACAATCGGTGGTAATATTGCAGTATTCTAGGTTGCAGCCTCACTACCTCTTAACTGTCAGCCCGATGCTTATTTCTTGACATTCATCGATGATCCCATGCTTTTTCAATCTGCTTCAAATTGGAGGTGGTTCTGTTTCCTTCTAGAGTTAGATACTCGTGCTTCCCCCTTACTTCTATAAGTTAAGATATGGGGTTCGTGCCCCCTGCCTCATACTGTCAAAGATATTACTGACCTAGTCTGTTGTCCTGTATCATTCTGACCCGTACTTGGGCCACATCGTTAGTATGATCTTTTGTCCTTTGGCATAACCAACTAGGGCCATAGCCATAATTCTGCAGGTACATCCTTCTGTCATTAACACACTGAGGCAGAATCGGCCTAATTCTGAGCTAAGATTTACTGTTGCTAGGGGTTTATCACTTGTATACTCTCACACGTACTTTTAGTACTAATGGTAGTCTTATCTGCTCTCCTAATTTACTACTGCAAAGGTCTAGACAATTTACTTAAACACTAGGGGTCTCCACCACTTCCTAACACGTTACAGGAGTCAACAAATCTAACCCTCCTTTACCATTTACTCTGGGCAACATCGCCTCAATTCTTACGCATCTTTGCAATACTGAAAACAAAATTGGGAGGCGGAAGATAGTTGTTTCTTACTACAACGCGACTGAGGTATGGAACTGTACAATATTCAAAGGGTTGGAGGTTAGACTCCCACAGTTCCCCTTTCTATCATACCCTCCAGGTAAACAAACATTAATTGTCTCCCCTGTTTGATCTTGTATATCTAGTAGTTAAGTTGAATCATATGTATACTATACTCTTGACCTCCTACTCTAAGGCTTTGAAAAGAACTGGGGACAGTGCTTACATATCTACTACCTTGTGAGATTCCTGGTGACCCAAGAAATTACTGGGAGGATTAAAAGACATTGGCCCTCGTTCTCAACTTGGCTGTCCCCCAACTATGGAATCGCACTAATACTTCCTTCTACTATTGTGGTTATCTTATGGCCGGCTGGAGTCTGCCTCATATCACATATTTCTCTAGGCAGACATAGCAATGAGAGCTTAGGGACTCAATCCTATACAACTCGACTCTATAGCACGATCTGAGAGGAAGGAAAGGTAACCATACCATAATGTCTCATAGCTTCCTTCTTATAGAATGTAGACTCTACTATACACGGCTTGCAGACTCCCTAGGATACGAACTGCTTTGATACGATGTTTGTCACGCCCCACCTTGGAAGGAATGATTATCACCTAGTGCCACACTGGGATCTAATTGACCTGGCTGGCTTATGCACGTCTGGTGCATTCTTGCGACTCAATTAAAGAAAGCAACGAGCTATATCTTGGTTGTAAGCACAGTCCCTGGCCTACAAGGCCATATAGCCACCTGTAAATTGAATAACTAACCAACAACAAGCAATAGAAGGGATCCTATGCGGGCCGAAAACACCACCATGTTATCTCGTTAGAACAAAAATGAAGACAAGCTACTATACTAGGCCCCACACGACCAATATACGAAGCATAACTGATTAAGGCCCCACACGGCCAACATATAACTAACTGACTGACGAATGTAGTCTTCAAGCCTCTAAGAATCACAAATAATGGTCGGGACAGGGCCCCCGGCTTACCTAAAATTCTATACAACTAAAATACTGAAATCTCTACAACTTGGCAACTCTAAATGAAAGGAGCTGGCCCAACTATGGAGTCTGAACAACTGCTACTGAAGACCCTAAACTCTGTCTATGTAAACTTGCAGGCAAGTAATGCAGTGTCCCATAACTGGGCGTCAGTACAATATGTACCGAATATGTAAGGCAGTCATAAAAGCTGAATGGAAACTATTAAAACTGAAAGTAAGTATAAAATAGGGGCAGATGAATTAACCTGTAAGATGGCTTATTCGTAATCTGCATCTAACAAAACACTACACGTGCATGAGCTATGACTGCACAATCATATAATCATAACCTATAAATAGAAGACAAAGATGCAACCAAGAACCTAACCGGCCCCCAGAAGCCTGGAAGTTACAATCAACATAGACTAACCCGCTCGGGCCCCCGTAAGCCCTGGCGAGCACACTTCAATCTATATACCCTTAACTAGGTTTCTATGACTCTACCGGTGCTGTAGCCAACCCACCAGTCCCCTGTATCTGCAACTGAGTCCACTCGGCTCCTGATCTGTAGCTGTGTTTGAGTCCGGTGGACTCTTGATATTCACACCCCGGGCACCAGGCTCGACGGGGGTGTGGTGCCGATATGGCATAACATAGTCCATCCATGGAATGGACTGTATTAGGTCCTTGGACTTCATCTTCATCCCTAGGGGACAACATACCTCTCCTTGGATTGACGTCATCTAGCCCTTGGGGGGTGATGACACAGCTAGTAACCCTGGGGTTGTCATGGAAGGCTCCTAAGTGAGGACGATCCCAACCGACGTGCTATACTGAAATCTTAATCTAGCCACTCAAAAGCGTATCTGTCCTTCTAGGCCTAATGCTATCACGACTTTCCCCTAGAATGGTCTGTAAGATTGCTGGCAGGCACACCCCATGCACCTGTATCTAATCAGAGGATCCTGGTAGCGATCATGATCTCTAATGGTATAGACTGGATAAGGCTCGATCTGGAGTGTCCTAACAATACTCTGAATATCCTACTCGGACAACTATAATTCATAAAAAACTGTAGGGTCGCGGATGACTAATTACTTAGTTCCTCTACTTATAACGACTGTAGGGATATTACTGACCGGACATTCTTTTGAGCAGTCGGTCCCTAATCTTCCACAGGCAGCTTATTGACATTCTTAGCCTGAGGGTAGTATTGTACTAACATGGTGCTAGTCCTTTAGACCTTATCTTGGTTTTCTTAGATCTTATGTGACTTTTTTGGGCGATTCCTAACCTTATAGAAAAGTTTATATAGATCTAACCACTCACAGCAATCTGCACTTGCGTATCTTATAAGCACAGACTGGTGCGCTGGCCCTGCGTCTAGCTGCTAATAAGGTCCCTTTCCTTAAGGTACCCACAGGTCTATTTGACCTGGATGACTAGGCTGGCTTTTGGGGCGACCTATATGAAGAATGCTAAGTGAACTAGGACTGACAATCACTGGTAGTAGCAAACTAGATGGCAGACTATCACTAATTTTACTAGATAACCCCTAGGCTGCTGACTCTAAAATATGGCCTTCCTATATAAATTTCTGGCCCTGGGGCATAAGGGTACACCAATGTCCTCTAGGCGTGTTCCACTAACAATATAGGCACCTAACTAGTGGCTATATGGACAAGTTGCGCCTATGTTGTTCAACTTACTAACTCAGGCCTAATAACTATCTACGAGCTTGTATGGTCTAGGCCTGACCGTAAGACATCCAATTCCACTAGTACAATATACTGAAAACCGATGAATTCCTATGATGCTTCTAGCATGTATCACACTTGACATGCTCTTTCTTGACAAAGGAAACTGTAATATAATCTATATACGTTTTCTAACAGCTAAATCCAACCTATATCTCTTTATAGTCTACAAACAACAGCTAACCACAATGATGCAAGTTACCCACCAGCTCATAGTTCACGAACCTTTTCTTGGTAACAAGGTCCTTCATAAATTTAGCATATCCAGACATTTGCTCTAATACCTCGACCAATGGTATGTTCACAGAAAGCTGTTTAATCATAGAGAGGAATTTTTGAAACTTACCATCTTCTGCCTTTTTCTTCATTTTTTGAGGTAACAGAGGCGGTGGTCGTGGGATAGCCTTATAGATTAGTGTGGCCCCTTCATTCATACCCTTTTCAGCTTTAGACTCCTTTTTACCTACTGGAGCCTCAGTCAACTCAGCCTCTTCCTTAAGCTCTTGCTCAGCAACCTCATGATCATCATCAATCACGATCTCTTTCTTTCTTTGCATTTCAACTACTACCGACAGAGGGGGATCAACTGTGGTTTTTCCACTCCTAGTCATCACATCCATACAGTGACTATCATTCTTTGGATTTTGCACTGTGTTGCTAGGTAATGTTCCCTTTTTCCTAGGGTTCTTGTATGACAACAATTGACCCAACTACTGCTCTATTTGCTTTATAGCTACGACATGCGACTCAACTTTCTGGTTCATGCTAGATAAATCTCCCCAAATTTCTTTCAGCTGCTCCTCGTTGGATCTCACCTTCTTTAGCATCTCATTAATAATGCTCTACAATTTTGATGGTACAACCTCACCCTCACGTGCATTAGGAGGCACATACAATCCTGTCTGACCGTTGTGGTAACCATCATTCCTTCTCCATTCTCCCTATCACTCATGACCTAAGCCCCTATCTCTATACCCATTATGGTTGTAGCTGTCCCAGTATTGGTTTTGACCTTGATTTATGGAACCTTGGTGCCTAGTGTCCTATCCAGACCCTTGGGCATTGGCCCAAAAACCTGCCACCTGGTTATCCGACAAGTTTGCCTCCTCCTCAAAATCTGAAATCTCCGACCTCGGTTCCATTCTCTGAGCTCCCACTACATTTACCTTTCTGGCCCCAGCGCCCATGATATGCTTCGTGAGTAGGTATAATGATGTACGCATGTGGGCCAATTCTTATTCACGCTCCTCCTCCTTCTTTCGTTGGTTTGTCGTCATACCAACAACATACGTACCTGTAGCTTCTTCCGCTTCCCTAGTGCGCTAGGCCCTGTTAGTTTTAGTTACTCTGTCAAGACTGTGGCAGCTTGTTCCCATGTGTGACTCATCAGTGCTCCTACCGTCACAGTATCCGTTACAGCTTTAGTGTTATTATTCAATGACCTATAAAACATCTCCAACGAACTGTCATCAGGAATTTTATGGTTTCGGCACTTGGTCAACTTCTTCTTAAATCTCAACCAGGTTTCATGAAGTGCCTCCATTTTTAGTTGTCGAAAATTGTAGATCTCATCCTTAAGTTGTAGCATCCTGGAGGGTGGAAAGAACCTTTCTAGAAAATCCTTTTTGAGCTCCCTCCAGTTGGTAATGGAGTCGTTGGGCAATTCCGATAACCATAAAATGGCCTCCGAAGATAAAGAGAAGGGGAAGAGTCTCAGCCTTATTACATCCTAACTTACACCAGGCAACCTATACGCCTAGCATATTTCGACGAAGTTCATCAAGTGCAGGTTGGCATCATCTGCTGCATGACCACTAAGCACCCCTTTCATATTTAGCAACAGTATCATGGTGCTAATGATGTCAAACTTTGCCCCAATAGGAAAAGGTCGTGGTACGATAGCTTAGTTGACCCGACTTCATCAATATCCAGGTCATCCTCATCAAAGACCTGAGGGGCATATCTATGTCCTCTATTTCCCCTTCCATGGAAGCCATCATTTACAACTTCATCTCGAGCATCCTTGGCTTCTTGAAGTGCAGCTTGCTGAACTAGCTCGGCTTGCCTAGCTGCATCAGCAAGATGGGCCTCCCATTGCTCCTGGTTCTCCATTCTTCGCAGTGTTCACTCTAATTCAAGATCAAAAGGAATCAGGGAGTTTCCACTCCGTTTAGTACTTGATATTCTCCAAGAAACAACCTGTGGGTGTCAAAAACAAAAAGAAAATGTAGATAAGGAAATAACAACTAAAAGTTAAACTCAAGCAATTAATCTATTCTTAGTTGTATTCCCCAGCAACGGAACCACTTTTTGGTAATGCTCAAACTCACATTTCTAACAAAGTATGAAACGGACGTTGTCAATAAAGAAAACCCAATAAAGATTGGGGTCGAACCCACAAGTAATTTGGTAAGAATTAGACTAATGTAGGTATTTAAGCTTTTAGGTCTGTTATCTCTAAAAAAGGGGATTTATTGAAAACAATAGTAAGACAAAATTGAAAATCAGTTGTTGTTTATCAAGATTTGCATTTAACTAGGGTAAGTGTTCCCCATGGGTGATCTATCCCAATGCTTACTTATTGATCTAATAACTAGGGTTTATCCAAATGACTGGTTCGTCCTTATTGGATAACTATACTCAATCACCGAGTTAGGTGTCATGAGCAATTTCAATTAAACCCTTATCAATTTGTTCTAAATTAACTATCCTACAACCGCAGCTCAAGTTATACAATGCCCCATATAGATCAAGGCTTTGTTGTAATTCTTTTTTACTAATCTCTACTTCTCTAGGTTCAAGCACGTAAAGAATTCGGACTAGTCTTAACGTTGCTCTTCATTAAGAATATTAAAAATGAAGAGAATACAATATAAGCGTTTAACATTGGTTTTTAAATTAACTATCCTACAACCGCAACTCAAGTTATACAATGACCCATATAGATCAAGGCTTTGTTGTATTTCTTTTTTACTAATCTCTACTTCTCTAGGTTCAAGCACGTAAAGAATTCAGACAAGTCTTAACGTTGCTCTTCATTAAAAATATTAAAAATGAAGAGAATACAATATAAGCGTTTAACATTGTTTTCGAATCACTTTGTATAACCCTAGTTCGTTAATCCACCATGGTTCCCACAACCCAAGTTGTGAAGGTTTTAGCCTCTCATGATTGTAAGATTATCATTAGTATTCATAGACAAACACATAATTGAATACTTATAATGATGATTGAAAGAAAACCTGCTTTGAATATTGCAAGAATGGATGTTAAATAATCCAAGAATAAAGAAAAACTTCAAGAAAGAAATCTCCAAGACATGAATTAAAATTCACAACAACTTGTCCCTAATTGTGTCTAATTACTTCTCTATGCTTCTATCATCTCCTTCTACTCAAAATAACCTAAAAATTATTTATATAAATAATTTAAAACTTCTCCTAAGCAAATAGGGAGAACTACCAAAACTGACGCCACCTTCACCTACGACCCATAACAGCATTGTACGGGTAGTACCCTAACTCGTACATTGGCTGGCTTCATCTGAATCTAGATAAGTATCGCAACTCCCAAAGAAGGGAGCTGACCATCTACTGAGTTTGAGTAGCTACTAGGGAGGTCTCGAAACCTGACTGACTGAACCTGAAGGCAAGTATGCAGCGCCCCATGCATGGGCGTCAGTACAATATGTACCGAGTATGAAAGGAAATAATAAGCTCAAAATAAAGCTGATAATAAGAATTGAACGTAAATAGCTATAAGAGTCATAAAATATCCTAAACAATCTCATCTGGAAAATTATATGCTAACAAACATACATAAGCCTAGTAGTTACAAACAATCAAACAATAACCTACTTGGCCCCTATAATCCATGGCAAGTCCAATTCAATCTGTATACCCCTATCAGTACCACTGTAGCCCCGAAGGTATTTTGTAGTTTATCTAAAACTTGCCCTACACAGACTATCACATACATTTGTGTGTTGTTCTGTAGCTCAATTGTAACTAGCCCTTTATAGGAATCAATGTGTACCTGTAAGTAGCCCCTTAGGCAATCAATGTATCTTCGTAAATAGCTCCTCAAGCAACTGTAGATGAGCACATGAAGCTCTTGTATCTGTATATTGAGCCCTCTGGGCTCCTGTAACTATATCTGAGCCTTTTCAGCTCCTATAACTATATCCAATCCATCTGGGCTCCTGTAACTGCACCCCGAGCACATAAGGCTCCTTAGAAGGTTAGTAATGCCAACACAGGCATAAAGGAAGTCGGTAAGGGCACCAAACTTCAAGTGGCTCTGCAGGCCTCAATATATTCGCTCTAGACTTCATATTGCTCTGTGAGCACAACATAGCCCCCATAGGCACTTTATAATTGTATTGCACTCCTTGAGCAACCTGTATAGCATCTAATAGGCCTAACTTATATTTTCGCATATCGCTTGGTGACCGTAGCATAGCCCCTTAGGCCTAAACACAACTGTTACTTGCCCCTGTAGCCACCTACACAACATACAAAAAAAATATCCTA
Organism: Datura stramonium; assembly: GCA_018107945.1. Taxonomy (NCBI): domain Eukaryota; kingdom Viridiplantae; phylum Streptophyta; class Magnoliopsida; order Solanales; family Solanaceae; genus Datura; species Datura stramonium. The sequence continues at coordinate 75,838 of JACEIK010001938.1, forward strand.
AGTGTCCACAAATAGCTAGACAGTCATAAAGAAAATTATAGAATTAGATAGTCTATAAAGAAAAGGGGCGGGGTTCAGAGTGACCTGAACAATAATCTCAATGTATAGCGGTAAATAAATGGCTTATAAGTGAATAGTAAAGTCGTAGGTGACCAACTATATGGTTCCTTAACCTAAAATGACTACAGGGCTACTAATAACAAGATATGATTTTATGCAGTCCACCACAACAACTTTACAGGAAGTCACAACGACTATTGACCCGAAGGTAGAACTACAATACTAAGATTCTAGCTCCATAAGCATCAATCTATTATGTCCAGATAGCATATAGCTCATGTAAGCAATTTGTAGCCCCATAGGTAGGTATATTTATGTTTAGCTCTTCTAGGAAACATGTACATGGGCATCTACAAGAGTAGCCAGAGGCGTTAGCCACATGTTTGACAGCTGATAAGATCCCTACTTAGGATATCACATAGCTTATCAAATTACTAATAGCTAGAGTGGTTTTCTGAGCGACCTATATGACAAGATGTAAGACGTATAAAGCTATATGGTCACTAGAAATAGGTAGTTCATCTAGGAACCTACCACCCTATCCATTAGGCAATCCTGGTGCCACTAACTCGAAGGTAAGACTGTATTACCAAAATTCTAGCCCTGCAGGCGTCAAGGTACGCCAACGGCCTATAGGCGAGCTTTACTATATATATATATAGGCATTAAAACAAAAAGTTATATCTCCACGCTGTGCCTTAGGCTGCCCAATTTAATAAAGTATGCAATAGCTAACCATAGCCTCTATGGCCTCGGTATGGCAGCAGAACCTCACTAGCAATTTGAGGAAGCAACAATACGAATCAGTAATCTCTGGGCTGCTTCTAATGAGAGGTAAAGCTGGAATAATGCTAATCCTGATGAGGGATACAATACTATATTAATTCAACTCGTAATAGCTAATCACACCACACGTATTCACAAACTACTATGAAAGCATAAATCGTATCAACTATATGAGTGGAATAACTTGCCAAAGGAGGTTAGCCTTAACATACCTCAACTTCTGAACTCCACTCAATCGATCAGCTTCAACTATAAACTGGCAATCCTTCCATGTCTTAGCTCATATTTCATGAGAAGTAGGCTATTCTATTTCAAGAAAATTGGATATCAGCATCATCTCACAAGACCCAATGAAAATAAGTCATAACGAATTCAGTTCAGCAAAAACCTTGTAAATTCTTTTGAATTAAGAGGATAGATGTACTTATAATCACTTTGTAAGCATTCTGGACTTGAATAGAGATGATTTATATGACTTCTACTTTTTAGGAAGCCATAAATCTGAGCCAGTTTCAAAGAATTAACTCTGTAGGTATGTTCTTCGTAGGCTCTGGATTCATTACCTAAGAAGAATTTGCAGTTAGACAAGATTTGATAGCTTATTTTACCTTCAACTGATGAGAAATTAGAGAGGGAGAATCGCTAAGGCCACTTCTCTATTTGGGGAAAGATTTTATATGATTCAACNATACCTCGATCGCCGATTCCCGATTATCTGACTAGTTTCAGTTGGGGGGTCCGCTGCACACCTCTCATCGCAATGCAGCAAAGCCATGACGAGCTGCTCCCTGCATGGGAGGAGGTCTGCGACACGACACCAATTACGGCTTGCCACTTTCTCTGTCCTCTCGCTCGCTCGATAACGTTCTCATAGGTTTCTCTCTCAAGCCTTCTCCCATATGTGTCGTACTTTAAGAACTCTCGACAAGCACATGCACACGTCAGTTATATGAATAAAACTAATGGGGTGTAACATCATTCCCCCTTAGGGACATTCTTTCTCGAATGTAATTCAATCTTAATAGACTCAATTCTTAGGTATTGTCAGAAACTTGTCTGTAGAGTCTCCTCTGTAATATGGACTATCTGGAAACCTAAAACGCAGAAAAGTCCAACATAAGCATCTCACGGGATTCTACAAACAACTATATATCATTACTCCATAACAAATAAGTGAGCAACCAATAACAATGATAACAAAAGCAACAAGCAACATCTGAGAACTATCTCACCTCAATTGTAACTATCTGAGTCGGTGTGCTATCATCATAGAATATGGAACTAGTGAGGGTATCTAGACCTCATGTAAACCTCAGTTTCTCAAATTGTTTCTTTTATATTTCTATTTGTTACAAGAATTTAATAGAAGCTATATCCTTGGTCCTCACTCTACGGACCTTCAAATGTAGTATGGCTATTGGAGCCTCCTCATAGAACAACTCCTCTGTGACCTGAACATCCTTAATTGGGACAACCCAAGAAGGGTATCCTACGCACTTGGGTAGCATCGATACATGAAAGACTAGATAAATAGATTCTAGCCCCGAAGGCAGTTCTAACTTATAAGCCGCTTGTCCTATCTTCTGAAGGATCCGGTATGACCCAATGAATCTAGGGCTAAGCTTGCCGTTCTTTCCAAATCTCACGACTCCCTTCATAGGAGAGACTTTTGGGAATCATAAAACTCTAAGTCTCAATGTCGTATCTCAAAATAGGACTTCTGACGAATTTGGGCTATTAATAAATGCTCTCTAATAAGCTTAACTTTTTCTTTTGATTGATGTATCAAGTCTGGTCCAATGAACCCTGACTCACCTACTTTAAACCAACCTATGGGGGACCTACATTTCCACCCATACAAGGCCTTATAAGGTGCCATCTTAATGGTAGGATGGTAACTTTTATTATATGAAAACTGAATAAGAGGTAGGTGATCATCCCAACTTCCTATGAAGTCTAGCACACACGCCCGTAACATATCCTCGAGCATCTAAATTGTGCACACTGCTTGGCCATCTTTCTAGGGATGAAAAGCCGTACTTAAGTAAACCTGCATCTCCAAACCTTTCTGAAATGACTTCCAGAGTCTTGTTTTGAATTGTGACCCTCTGTTAGACATGATAGACACTGGAACACCATGCATTCAGACTATCTCTTTAATGTACAACTCAGCATAATATTCAGCTAAAAACGTAGTCCTGACTAGCAAGATATGGGCTGATTTGGTCAGCCTATCAATAATGACCAAAATAGAGTCAAATCTACCCCTGGTACGAGGTAAACCTGTAGAAAAGTCCATATTGATTGGTTCCCATTTCCACATAGGCACGACTTTCTCCCGAGTTAGCCCGCTAGGTTTCTGATGTTTAGTTTTTACCTTCTAACAATTTGGACATTGAGCTACCAACTCGGCAATATCTTTCTTCACCCCCTCTGCTATAATTTGATGGCGAAGCCCAGCCACATTTGGAGTGCAGAGCCGACCTATGAATCTCAAGACTCTGTCTCCTATTATTTCAAAGGCCAATAACTCTTCATGCTGAGCCTTGCCTCTAAGCTATACAAAGCTAGGGTGTTTTTACTGTCGCCCTTTCACCACCACAGCTAGAGATGACACTGTTGTATTCTGGATCACAACCCCACTATTGTTTCAGTCCATCAGTTGGACTCCTAAACTGGCCAGCGGTGTAGCTCTCGAGCCTAATCCCTCTTTTCTAGCCTCATGTATGATAAGCTGCCCATGGATATGCGACTGAGGGCATTGGCTACAATGTTAGCCTTCCCTTCGTGATATAAGATTTCTATGTCATAGTCCTTCAACAACTCAAGCTAGCGATGTTGCCGCAAGTTCTACACTTTCTTCTTAAAAATATACTGGAGGCTCTTGTGGTCATTAAAGATGTCTACATGAACACCATATAAGTAGTGTCTCCAAATCTTTAGAGCATGAACAACTACAGCTAATTCTAAGTCATGGGTGGGATAGTTCTTCTCGTGCTTCCTTAGTTGCCTCAAGGAATAGGCAATCACCTTTCCATGCTGCATCAAAACACATCCTAACTCAATGCCTGAAGCATTATAGCATATAACATACCCTTTAAACACTAAAGTAAGGCAGATACTGGTGCAAATGTCTATCTATCTTTCTTTCAGGAAACTCTGCTCACAAACCTTGATCCACTGGAATTTAGCTGCCATCTGAATTAGCTTCATCAATGCTGCTGATAGGGCGATCAATCCCTCTACAAATCTTCTGTAATACCCAGCTAACCCCGAAAAGCTTCGAACTTCCGTTGGACTTGTGGGTCTCGCCAAGTCTTTACGGACTCTACCTTCTATGAGTCAACCTGAATGCTCGTATCTCGACATTTGGTGATGACTCCAAGTACTATTGACCAACTAATGCATAGGTGTGGTTCTGATCTTTTCCAGAACTAGATGTTCCTGTCTTACCCTTACCTCTATGTGTTGAAGTTTTAGATTCGTGCCCTATATGCCATTCTGGCAAGGATACTACTAGCCAAGTCTATTAACCCATATTGTCCTGACCCCTACTCAGGCCGGTTCTCATCATATAACCTCTCTGTTCTTCCACATAACAAGTTGGGGGACCATAGTTATAATTCTCCAGGTATTCCTTACCACCATCAACACAATGTGGTAGTATTAGTCTGATCTGACCTAAGCTTTTCTACTGCTAGGAATCTATTTCTTATGGATTCTTGCATGTACTTGACTGCCCCTAACAATATTACCTATTATCCTGAATTTACTATAGTGAAGACCTAGGTGGCGTATTTAAGTACTAGGGTTCTTTACCATTTTTGTAACGTCTTGAAGGAATCAATGGGTCTAGCCCTCCTCTGTTATTTACTCTGGATAACATACCGTCAACACTTATGCCCTCTTCTATACTAAGAAAAGTCTAGGAGTCAGAATATGACCATATCATTCTGTAGTGGGGCTAAGATATGACACTCGACAAACTCTGGAGGGCTAGAAGTATGAATCTCACAATTTCACAAACTTTCGTACCTTCTAGGTGATCTAACATTAATTTGTGTCCCAGTCTATTGTTGAACCATTACTATGTGAGACAACATATGTACTATACACCTCGGTCTTAATTAGATTAAAAGGGGAGTGTTCGGAGGTAGCATCGGTGATTCGGTAGAAACCATAGGCTCCTAATAGAGTGGAGAGACTGAGGAGATCAAGAGGATGTCTCCTTTTTAGCCTCAGTCTTGACCGTCTCTACTTATGAAAAATTCCATGTACCTACTCCTGCTGTTGGATCTAGCATCTGATTGACAGCATTTTTCCTCGTAAAAATTATTTCTGTGTGCAAGCAGCAATAACGATCTCAAGAATTTATCCTTGTAAGACTCTTCTCTAATACACGATTTGAGTAGAAGAAGGATAACCATACTATCATACCTCGTAGCTTCCTGATTATAAAATGTGGTGCATAACACATTTATAAACAAGTCTCTACTACACACGGCTTGCAGACACCAAAGGATATGATGTTACTCTGATACCAAGTTTGTCAGATCCCACCTTGGGAGACGTAACTGGCACCTAATGCCACATTGAACCCTAAGCTGACCTAGCTGGACGTATACACTTCTTGTTCATGCCAGCAACACATATTCAAGTAAGCAATTAGCTATATCTCAACTCAAAACATAGCCTTAGGCTGACAAGGCCGCAACATACACTTGTTCAAAAATAGCAAACCCAATAGTCCCAATAATAATATCATCCTATGCGAGCCGACATGACCACCCTGTTGTTTAAATCATATCAAAAGGGAGACAGGCGCACATATACATATATACAAGACAATAAGACCGCCAACTGATAACACAATTAGGCCCCACATGAACGACAATTGCATGTCCAACAAGCCATAGTCTGCACACCTCCATAGAATAAGTCACTGGCTGGGAAAGGGCCTCGACCTACCCAAAACCTAGACAGCAGAAACCAGACAAGAATTAAAATATAGCAACTCCGGAAGAAGGTAGCTAACCACTTTACTGAGTCAGAACAACTACTAGGGAGGTCTCGGAACCTGACTGACTGAATCTGTAGGAAAGTATGCAGCGCCCCATGCGTGGGCATCAGTACAAAATGTACCGAGTATGTAAGGCAATAATAAGATGGAACTGAAACTGATAATAAAATTTGAATGTAAATAGTCCTAAAATAACCTGTACAATCTCATCTACACAATTATATACAAACAAACATTATACAAAATAAGAACCTAACCTGGCCCCTATAAGTTTGGCAGGTAAAAACAATCAAATAATAACCTACTTGGCCCCCATAAGCCATGGAAAGTACAATCCAATATGTTTACCCCTGCTAGCACCACTGTAGCCCCGAAGGTATTCTGTAGTTTATCTAAAACTAGCCCTACACAGGCAATCAACATACATCTGTGTGTTGTTCTCTAGATCAATTATAATTAGCCCTTTATAGGCAATCAACGTGTACTTATAAGTAGCCCCTTAGGCAATCAATGTATCTCCGTAAATAGCCCCTCAAGCAACTATAGTTGAGCACATGAAGCTCCTATATATGTATCTTGAGCCCTCTAGGCTCCACTAACTATATCTGAGCCTTCTAGGCTCCTGTAACTGCACCCCGAGTACACAAGGCTCTTCTGAAGGTCAGTAATGCCAACTCAGGATAAAGGAAGCCGGTAAGGGAATCGAACTTCAAGTGGCTCTATAGGCCTCAATATAGTCGCACTAGACTTCATATTGACTATAAGCACAACATAGCCCTATAGGCACTTTGTGACTATATGTCACTATATGAGCAACCTGTATAGCATCTCATTGGCCTAACTTATATTTTGCATATCACTTAGTGAGTGTAGCATAGACCCTTAGGCCTAAACACAACTGTTACTTGCCCCTGTAGCCACTTGCACGACATCTAACAAGCATATCCTAAGTGTCCACATCTAGTTAGACAGTCATGAAGACAATTATACAATCCTCTAGTCTAGAAAGAAAAGGGGCAGGATCTAGAGTGACCTGAAGGATAATCTGAATGTCATAGAGGTATAAAAATGACTTATAAGTGAATAGTAAAGTCGTAGGCAACCAAATATATGGTTCCTTCACCTAAAATGACTACAGGGCTACTAATAAAAAGATATGATTTTATGCAGTACACCAGAACAGCTTTACAGGTAGTCACAATGACTATACACCAAAGGTAGAACTACGATACTAAGATTCTAGCTCCATAAGCGCCAATCTGTTCTATCAATATAGCATATAGCTCATGGAAGAAACTTGTAGCCCTGTATGTAGGTATATTTAAGTTTGTCTCTTCTAGGAAATATGAACATGGGCATCTGCATGTGTAGCCGGAGGCATTAGCTACACGTTTGACAGCTGATAAGATCCCTACTTAGGATATCACATAGCCTATCGGATTACTAACAACTAGGGTGATTTTCTAAGTGACCTATATGACAAGCTGTAAGACGTATAAATCTATATAGTCACTAGTAATAGGTAGTTCATCTAGGAGCCTACCACCCAGTCCATTAGGCAATACTGGTGCCACTAACTCCAAGGTAAGACTGTATTACCATGATTCTAGCCCTGTAGGCATCAAGGTATGCCAATGGCCAGTCGGTGAGTTTTTTTATATATATAGGCATCAAAACAGAAAGTTATATTGCCACACTATGTCCTAGGCTGCCCAATTTTAAAAAGTATGCTCAACAGCTAATAACAACCTCTATGGCCAGCAAAACTTCACTAGCCAATCTAGGCGGCAACAATACGAATCGGTAATCTCTGGGATGCTTATAACGAGAGGCAAAGATGGAATAAGCCTAATCCCGATGAGGGATACTATAATACAACATCAATTCAACTCATAGCAACTCACCACAATGCACGTAAACACGAACTACTACGAAAGCACATATCATATCAACTATACGATGGGAATAATTTATTGAAAGAGGTTAGCCTTAATATAGCTCAACTACCGAACTCCACTCAATTGATCAGCTGCAACTATAAACTGGAAATCCTTCCACGTCTTAACTCATACTTCATGAGAAGTAGGCTATTCTATTTCAAGAAAATTGGCTAGCAGCATCATCCAACAAGACGCAATGACAACAAGTCAGAATGAATTCAATTGGGTGAAAACCTTACGAATTCTTATGAATTAAGAGGGTTGAAGTAATTACTATCACTTTTAAGAATTCTGCACTTGAATAAAGATGATTTCTATGATTTCTATTCACTAGAACTCCGTCAATCCGAGACAATTTCAAAGATTTAACTTCTCAAGTATGTTCTTCGTCGGCCTTAGACTCATTCCCAAGAAGAACTTGCAATTAGACGAGATATGATAGCTTAATTTACCTTCAAATAATGAGAATCTAGTGAGGGAAAATCGCTAAGGCTGCTACTCTGTTTAGGAAAATATTTTAAATAATTAAACATCACTTACCTCTATATATATACATAGGGAGGCGGTGCAGGGGTCCACGGCCCACCTCCCATCGAGGCGGAGCAAAGGCGCGACGCGCTACTCCCTGTGTGGGAGGATGTCCACAAAGCGGTGCCCATTGCGGCCTGCCTCTGGCTCTATCCTCCAACTCGCTCGATAACCCGCTGATGCGTTTCGTTCTCAAGCCTTCTCTCGCATGTGCCGTATTCTAAGAATTCTTGACAAGAACACGCACACATTCATTAGACGAATAAAACTTATGGGGTGTGACATCATTCCCCCCAGGGACATTCATCGAATATAATTTAATCTTAAAAGACTCAGTTCTTTGGTATTACTAGAAACTTTTTGGCAGAGTCTCCTCTGTATTATTGACTATCTGGAAACCTGAAACACAGAAAAGTCCAACATAAGAGTCTCACAGGATGCTACAAACAACTATATAGCATAGATCCACAACAAATAAGTGAGCAATCAACAATAATGATAACAAAAGCAACAAACAACATTTCAGAACTATCTTACCTTAATTGTATTTCTCTGAGTCGGTGTGCTATTATCATAGAGTCAAAACTAAATGAGGGTATCTAGACCTCATGTCGTCCTCAGTTTCCCAAGTTGTTTCTTTTACATTTCTGTTCTTTTATGAGACTTTAACAGAAGCTATATCCTTGGTCCTCACACTACGGACCTTCCAATCTAATATGGCTATTGGAGCCTCTTCATATGACAACTCCTCTATGACCTACACATCCTCAACTGGGACAAACCAAGAAAGGTATCCTACGCACTTGCGTAACATCGATACTTGAAAGACTAGATAGACAGATTCAAGCCCTGAAGGCAATTCTAACTTATAAGCCACTTGGCCTATGTCCCGGAGGATCCAATATGACCCAATGTATCTAGGGCTAATATTTCCATTCTTTCCAAATCTCATGATGCCCTTCATAGGCGAGACTTTTAGGAATCAACATAAACTCTAACTCTCTACGTCGTATCTCGGAATAGGACTTCTAATGACTTTGGGCTATCAATAATTGCTCTCTCATCAGCTTAACTTTCTCTTTTGATTGATGTATTAGGTCAGGTCCAATCAACCCTAACTAACCTACTTCAAACCATCCTAGGGGGAACCTGCATTTTCACCCATACAAAGCCTCATAAGGTGCCATCTTAATGGTAGGATGATAAATGTTATTATATGCAAACTCAATAAGAGGTAGGTGATCATCCCAACTTCCTCTAAAGTCTAGCACACACTCCCATAACATATCCTCAAGCATCTAAATTATGCGCGCTGCTTGGTCATCTTTGTTGGGGTGAAAAGTCGTACTCAAGTAAACCTGCGTCCCAAAACCTTTCTGAAATGACTTTTAGAATATTACTGTGAATTTTGACCCTCTATCAGAGATGATAGACACTGGAACACCATGCAGTTGGACTATCACTTTAATGTACAACTCAACATAATATTCAGCTGAAAACGTAGTCTTGACTAAAATGAAATGGGCTGATTTGTCAGCCTGTCAACAATGACCCAAATAGAGTCAAATCTACGCCTGGTACGAGGTAACCCTATAACAAAGTCCATATTGAATGCTTCCCATTTCCACATAGGCACGACCATCCTAACCCTATAACTCGGCAATATCTTTCTTCATCCCCTTTGCTATAATCTACTGGTGAAGCCCTTCCATATCTGGAGCGCAGAGCCGATGTTTAAATCTCAAGACTTCGTCTCTTGTTATTTCAAAGGAAAATAACACTTCCTGCTAAGCCTTGACTCTGAGCTATACTAAGCTAGGGTCGTCGTATTATCGCTCTTTCACCGCCACAACTAAAGATGACACTGTCGTATTCTGGATAACAACCCCACTATCATCTCAGTCCATTAGTCGAACTCTTAAACTGGCCAGCTGATGCAGCTCTGAGCCCAATCCCTCTTTTTTTGCATCAAGTATGATAAGATGCCCATGGGTCTGCGACTGAGGGAATCGACTATAATGTTAGCCTTCCCTTGGTGATATAATATATCTATGTCGTAGTCCTTCAGCAACTCATGCTAGCGATGTTGCCTCAAGTTCAACTTTTCTACTTAAAAATATACTGGAGGCTCTTGTGGTCAGCACAGATGTCTAGATGAACACCATATAAGTAGTGCCTCCAAATATTCAGAGCATGAACAACTTCATCTAATTCTAAGTCATGGGTGGGATAGTTCTTCTCGTGCTTCCTTAGCTTCCTCAAGGCGTAGGCATTCACCTTGCCATGCTGCATCAAAACACATCCTAACTTAATGCCTGAAGAATTATAGCATACAACATACCCTTTAAATCCTTTAGTAAGGCAATTATTGGTACCGATGTCTATCTGTCTTTCTTTTCAGGAAACTCTACCGATAAACCTCGATCCACTGGAATTTATCTATCTTCTGAATCAACTTCATCAGTGGTGTTGTTCAGGGGAAGAATCCTTCGACAAATCTTCTATAATGCCCAGCTAACCCAAGAGAGCTGCAAACTTCCATTGGAGTTATGGGTCTGGCTAAGTCTTTACGGCCTTTAACTTCTGCAACTCAACCTGAATGCTCGTATCTCGACATTTGGGTGATGATTCCAAGTACTATTGACCAACTAAAGCGTAGGTGTTGTTCTGATCTTTTCCAAAACTAGATGTTCTTGTCTAGCCCTTACCTGTGTGTGCTGAATTCTGGGATATGTGCCCCATATGCCATATTGACAAGGATACTACTAGCCAAGTCGACTGACCTAATTGTCCTGACCCATACTCGGGTCGGTACTCATCATATAACCTCTCTGTTCTTCCACATAATAAGTTGAGGGACCATAGTTATAATTCTCTAGGTATTTTCTACCGCCATCAACACAATGCGGTGGAATTAGTCTGATCTGACCCGAGCTTTTCTACTACTGGGAGTCTATTCCTTATGGATTCTCACATTTACTTGACTACCCCTGACAGTCTTACTTGTTATCCTGAATTTACTATAGTGAAGGCCTAGGTGGCCTATTTAAGTACTGGGGTTCTTGACCTCTTTTGTAACATCTGTAAGGAATCAACGCGTCTAGCCCTTCTTTTCTATTTACTCTAGATAACATACCGTCAACAATTACACCCTATTCTATTTTGAGAAAAGGCTAGGATTCGAGAAATAACCATATCATTTTTTAGTTGGGCTATGGTATGAGACTCAAAAAACTCTGGATGGCTTAAAGTAAGAATCACACAATTTCACAACCTTCCGTACCTTCCAGGTGATCTAACATTAATTGGTGTCCCTGTCTATTGCCGAATCATTACTAAGTGAGACAACATATATACTATACTTCTCAATATTAATTAGATGAAAAGGGGAGTAGACGGATGTAGCACTGACAATTCTGTCGAAACTAGAGGCTCCTAATGTAGTGAAGAAACTGAGGAGATCAAGAGGATGTCTCCTTTTCAGCCTCAGGCTTGGCTATCTCTACTTATGAAAAAATCCCTATACCTACTCCTGCTGTTGGATCTAGCATCTGATTGACAACGGGCTGCCTTGTAAGAATTATTTCTGTATGCAGGCTGCAATTAGGAGCTCAAGAATTTATCCCTGTAATACTCAGCTCTAACACACGATTTGAGCAGAAGAAGGGTAACCATACTATCATCTCACATAGCTTCCTACTTATAAAATGTGGTGCATAACACATTTATAAATAATACCCTACTAGACACGACTTGCAGACTCCCTAGGATATGATGTTGCTCTGATACAAAGTTTGTCAACCCGCACCTTGAGAGACGTAAATTGCACCTAATGCCATACTGAACCCTGAGCTAACCTAGCTGGGCCTATGCACTTCTAGTTCATGCCAGCAACATATATTCAAGTAAACAATAAGCTATATCTCGGCTTAAAGCATAGACTTAAGCCAACAAGGCTGCAACATACACCTGCGCAAAAATGGCTGACCCAACAGTTGCAATAATAATATCAGCCTATGCTAGCCGACAAGACAACCATGCTGTCTAAATCATATGAAAAGGGTGACAGGCACACATATACATATATACAAGCCAACAAGGCTTACAAATGATAACACAATTAGGCCCAATATTGGCCGACAACGCATGTCCAACAACCTGGCAACTAACTATTTTTTGTAACTGCCAACTTATTCTATGTTGGCTTGCAGACAACAGGTTGTTGGACATGTGTTGTCGGCCATGTGGGGCCTAATTGTGTTATTAGTTGGCAGCCTTGTTATCCTAATCACTTTCCATCTGACTATTGTTTGTACCTCCCAGGCTTATGGGGGCCAGGTTAGGTTCTTGTTTGACTATTGCCTACTTGGTTTCCTATATAACTTAACAAGATATTTCAGGTTATTCTCTTATTCTTATAGTTGTTTACATTCTGTTTTTACTATCAGTTTAGTTCGAGCTTATTGTTATCGCCTTACATACTCGGTGCATTGTTGTACTGATGCCCAAGCCTGGGGGCACTACACTCTTTCTTGCAGGTTCTAATAGACAGGTTCAGGGACCTCCTCCGTAGCAATTTAAGCTTAGAACATTGGCCAGCTCCTCTCTTTTGAAGTTTCCATACTATAGAGGTTTGCTTGTATTTTGCTGTATAGTTCTTTTGGGTAGGCCGGTGCCCTATCCCGACCAAGAATTTACTCCTTAGTGGCTTGAAGACAATGGGATTGTACAGAAGTACGTTGTTGCCCATGTTAGCTCTAATGTTTTGTCTGAGCAGTTTGGCGGCCTTAATGGCCCTTGTATATATGTCTACCACCACTTAATTTGATTTAGACAATATGGTGGTCTTGTCAGCCTGCATAGGATGTTAATATTATTATGTACTGTTGGGTTAGCTTAATATCCGTGCAAGTGTTTATATTGCGGCCTTGTCGGCCAAGGGCTTCTTTAAACTGAGATATACTTGATTGTTTTCTTGATTATGTGATGCTGAATTGCACCAGAGGTGTATATGTCCAGCTGGGTCAGCTCATGGTCAAGTGTGACATTGGGTGCCAGTTATACCTCCTAGGGTGGGGCGTGACATGCGGTCCCAATTTTAGCTAGAATTTAAAAGGGTTTTTAAATACAATTTCAAAGTGCTTGCAACTTGATTCTTTTTGAGCTTTCTTGCCGGTTCATTACGTGTATGGTTGGTTGGCCTATTATTTCAAGACTCATTATTCATTAGCGAGTGGTCTAGTTGATCCCCTTATGTCCTCATATTCTGGTGAAGGTGCTGCTAGGTATTTCAGAAAAGAGGATGCAAAAAAGCGTATTCATGGAGGAGGAAAAATCATTGGGGATGTAAGAATGGTCAATAGGCCTCATCTGTACCACTACCGCGATGATGGAAGTGAAAAGGAGTTTGAATTGAATTACTCTATGTGTATTTGCTGCAACTATATTCCTTTGAAGAATGCAGATGTCTTTTATTGAGCCTTATAATCCTCATAGATTTATTTACCAATTTGGCTTTTTCCAATATGCTTCGGGTTGATTGGAACAATATTTTTGTGAGGCTTCAAGAGAAGATGGATTAAAATTCACATGAATTTGCATGCTAACTAAATCTAAGGCCAGGGCAACATTTCCTCCTAGTGAATTTTTCACTCAATTATAAATCTTGGTGGAAAAAGGTGCATAGGAACTTTCTTGAAAAGCACATACAATTCTTGGTGAATGTTGTTTGTCCTATTACTGACACCTTTCGAGAACACAAAGAAGAGGTCTTAGTTCTGATAAGCCTCTGGTTTTGTGGTCTAAGGTAGTTATGCTACACTAGAGTATGGAACCTCCATATGAAGAAGCTTAGAAACCATACATACTTGCGCAGGCTTATCAAACTTCTAAAGAAAGACCATCTTAAAAAGAGAGCAGTAACATTTGTGAAGATCGTAATTGGAAGAAAGTGAAACCATCTTTGGATGAGCCAGGATATACTAATTTGCATGTAGTTGAGATTTTTGATAACAATGGTAGTTGTTCAAGGAATTTGACAACTATTAAAAAGAAAATTTTAAACTTATCTCTTATCCCATGGTACCGCAATGACTTCACTAATTGCTTATCATTCTTATGAAACCAAGCAATGTCAAAATTTTGTAAACATTCAACCAAATTAAGTCACATGACAGTAGTTAATCTGTAGCAGGGCCAAACTCAAAAAAAATCACTTCAACATCTAATAGGAGCAAGGAGCCACTCCAATTCCTCATAGCAGATCTATAGATAAAGCAGAATCCAATTACCACAAACAACCATATCTGTTTTTGATGGAAGAAATATTGTTTTGAAGCTTTGAAAGAATTTTATTTTGGAAGCTTAGACCGAAATTCAAGAAAAGCTTTCTGGCCTTACTACAGATTATGCTTCTTCTCTTAAAAAAAGGTCTAGGTAATTCTCGAGGATATGGATAGAAAAGGTGTGGATATTTCTCATTTGAAGGACTTATTGGAGTCTTTCTTTGGGCTTGCCACTTCCTATAACCAGGTGCGATCGACTCTTGTTTATATTGCAGCGGAAGTTGAGAAGTTAGAGTTATTTTTAAAATCGAAGGAACATCTTGATCTTGTCTTAAGTGAAAAATATGAGAAATCCAAAGAATTATCTGCAACCTGCTAGTCTCTTCAGAAGGCAAAGAAGAAGGTGAATGATTTATAAGCTCTCCGAGATATTGTTGGGAAAGGAGTTGAAGAAGTCGAACCTAGAGTCTTAGCCGCTGAAGAGGAGTACCATAGATGTGCAAACATTTCCTTGGTGAATGCAATGCCAGTCACACCCCAAAATCTGAGGACGCGTGACTGGAACCTGGTGCCACCCCTGATATAAGCATACATGACTCCCAAAAATAAAATCAAGTCTAGAACCGATGAGGTTCGACAACACAACAACTATAAAATCAGAATAAGACGATAGACTATAGCGGAAGCTAGCTCACCTGACCAACCAAAAATAATACCATATCCCGTCAAGGCCAAAGGAATGGAAAATAACTATACAATATGGCCCACTTGGCCTATAATAACATACTAAAACCAAAGAAATGTCTATGAGCCTCTATGAATATATTAGTAATCAAATGATCCGTACAGGGCCCCAAACTACCCTTAACTCAAACATCTGGTGACTTCAAAAGACTTAGAGTGCACCAACTCAGCTGGAACTCCACTCAGCACCCAAGAACTCGATCTAACATCCCACCATCACCTGTAGGCATGAATGCAATGCCTCAACTAGGGCGTCAGTACAATAGTGTACCTAGCATGAAAGGCAGAAATTACTGGAAGACATATATTAGATATTAACAAAAATACCAGATATCGCAGAAGGAGACTCAACATAAGTAAACACATAGAACCTACCTAGCCCCCATAGGCCTGGCAAGTACAAACGAACATACAAAGAAAACCTACCTGGCCCCCATAAGCTCGGCAAGTCAAAAAGTAAACAATGACACAGCAGAACCTAGCAACATAGCTCACCTATCATCGCCTCTAGACCTCTCAATGGCCTCCACCTAACACCAGCCAACAACTACCATCTACTGCTATTAGATAATATATAACACAAGTAGCAATTACAATATAATGTCAAGCATATCAAAAGTAAACACCAGTCAGTGAACATCATCAATCAAGCACTGCCGGACTCTCTCTCGGCTGCGTATAGTTGGCATAGCTCAATCCATCTGGGAGAACCAAAAAGCGATCCCAGGAAGGCTCAGACATGTTGGACCACTCTCGAATCATGTCTCAACTCGACACCACATAGGACATCATCCTCAACCCCGTAGGTCATATCACTCCTTGGGCTCAACCCCTCATCCTAAAATACTCTCGTGCGATGGGTATCCACAAGCTACAAGGTACCTGGGCTCGACCCCTAGCCGGAAAAACTCTTGTGCATCGGGTATCCATAAGCCACAAGGATTCAAACACAACACATACACAATCCACAACAATAATAATGCATGCTCAAAAAGCCCACAATTGGCTCTCAAATGCCACAACCCGACTAATACAACTTAGTACTACTCTTTCACATGTAGCTGTCCACTGATAAGCCACTAGCCGAGAAAGGGATTACCATCCTAAACAGTCTATCCCCAAGCATTAAAAACAGCCCACAAACCACTATACTTACAATTAACGTCAAGGGACACGGCCAATCAGCCCAAGTGTCACCACGGCTATCACGTGCCATCGACACGGTCGACATGATCGCCGATTCGAATATAACAAAAGATCATCGCAACCATCGACCTTAACCACTATAATCCCTCATTAACTTTTCAGCATCATCACCTAATCTTATCTATAATAACATCTCATAACTTTCTACAAGAACCACATGCCTCACACATGACCTCTCGATACGAGCCTAATAATTTTCCATAACTATGATTCCCCGCACTCAGGCCCGAGCCACCAACCAAACCAGAACCTTATACACACCTTTATAACCATATAAACAGTAGAACAAGAGTTAAATATTATCAAAACACAAGCCATCACAAAACATCCATCACATACGTTAACACGGACGATAATGGCTATGGAATTCATGCCGGCAAAGGGAGGGACAAGCCTAACGTACCTTATATTCAAGCCTATATGAACTTGAGCCTTAAACACCATGAACCTAATGCCTAAATCCAGTCCAATATTCTGCCAAAACGCAGCCAGAACAACTCAATAACAAAACAAGACAAACGAAGCTTACCCGACAAGATTCATAGGAATTCCACGGTAGAACCTCTGAGACAACAAACTACTGAGGTGAAAACACCTATAACCAACCTTAAACACTAAGGGGAAAAATTAAGAAGGTTTAACAACAGCTTCACCACTAAACATCCACCAACAGCCCGGTAAAGACACCAAACCACGGACTACACGCGATTCCCGACTTCCCGACACCAAAACCATGTTGAGCCATGGATTCTAACCCCAAAACCCCAGGAAAATCATGGAGAGGACTTAAGAGAGGTTTATAACGAATTAGGTTTCTGTAAAATGAATTTGGATGACGAAAAACCCACCAAAGGGGCTGAAATAGCCTTCCACCGCCTTAGACCCTTGTGACGTGCCTGCTTGAGCGGTCTCGCAAAAACGTGAATATCTCTCTACTCTGAACTCGGATTGACAAATGGTTTGAAACTAGGCTCATAGATATTTAATTTGAAAGGTCACACACCCCTAAATCCTTATAGATTGGGAGAAAATCTTCGAGACATTTGACCTAAATTTCATAGAATCTCAAGAAGGAAATTTTGAGATAACTTTTTCGGAATTTTTTTCTACAACTTTATCGACGTTCAATCTTAAATAGACCATAGAGTGACTCAAATAAATCATAACACTTCCTTCTTAGCCTATTATGTACTTATTCCTTCCTCGAAAGCACGATTTTATCGATCAAATTATCTGAGGTGTTACAATGCCTCAGACAACATAGAAGAAAAAAGAATGAGGCTTAGAGGCTACCCTTCAAAATTTAGTTGATTATAATCTTTGTTTAAATTATCCCATAAGAAGTATTTTACTCGAACATTTTTTGGCATTTAGTTAATTAATTGATGTTCTTAACAATAATAAAAACTCCTTTGGTTTGCTTTATGTCGCATATTCTTGCTGATATTTCTTTTGCGTTTCAACCTCAAGAAATATTCACTTGTTTTGGTCGTTGATGTTACCGCATTAGGATTCAACTTCCTTCTAAGAGTTATTGTTTATTGTCTTTGTGCCTTCGTAGTAGAAAATTATATCTTGACAAGTAAGACTCTTTCTTCCACTTGCATATTTTTTATGTCCTGAATATTTCCTAGGCCGCCTCTTGCGAGGTTTTCAACCAAGCGGACCTTTTGTGTCCAAAAATTTTCCTAGGCCACCCCTTGAAAGGTTTTCAACCTAACAGACATTTTTATTAGACGTACATATATAGTTTAGCTAGGAGTAACATACAGTTTATGCTTGTGCATTAAGAAGCATCATCTTGCATCAATGATAGTACCTTTTCAAGAATTTTACGTTAATAGGACTGATCCTCATGCCATCTGCATCAACAAGCTTGTAAGTGCCATTTGAATATGCTTCTTGTATGACATATGGTCCTTCCCACTTTGAGGTGAATTTGCACCTAGATTTATTGGAAGTTATAATAAGTCTTCTTAATACAAGGACTTGATCTCAAACTGTAACAACCCTCAAAAATCCCTAAGATTAGACCCTTGACTTAAGTAGAAACCAGCAGAAAACTGACATAATCCCATAGGATAAGTCACATAATGACTCATGATGAGATATCTTGGCTTGTGACATGACTTGTGGTAAGAAACTAGGTTTCTAGTCACTGACCGAACGAGCCATATGACGACTCGTTAAGATCAATTGTGGTGTGAGATTCAAAGAAAAGACCAAGGCAGTGTCAGTGACCATGAGTCACTATACCACTTGTGGTAACACATGACGGGTCATGACATGGAGCTGCGGTGATGAGATCAGAGAGTTACCAACCAGACTCCAGTGACCATGAGTCGTGGTCAGTCACCACGAGAGGTATGATGACTCATCACCACTTCATGAATCAATTTTTAAACTGAGTTCCTGAGGGTATTTTTGTTGATCACGGGCAAAAATAGCATGCCCGTGATACGCTTTACAACATGAATTAGTCTTGTTATCTAAGTTATTTTATACATTTTCATGTGATTTTATATAAATGTGAAGATACGTGCTAACCAACATGATTAGCCTTTGTTTTGTAGGTTTTGATGACTTTT